>VYZX01002595.1:113137-142944 GCA_013401335.1 Brachypteracias leptosomus | reverse complement strand
GTTTTTGGTTTGTTGTTTTTTTTCTGGACATTGCCGTTCTTCTGTTACTATTATTACTATTTTTATTAATTTGTGCCTGCAGGTAGAATCAGACTCTGACTTGCAGTCACTGTTGAGCACTCTGATGTTGATTTGCTGGTTGCTACAAGCACAAGCAATTGCAAATAGAGAGTTCTTGGAGTAATTCAATCCAGCTGTAAAAGGAGAGAGCCCATGGAGGTTAGGGTGGGTGTTCACTGCATAACTCCTTAAATGACCTTCAGCCTCTTCTTAAATCCAGGAGGAGAGGGTCAATTTTGATTCCATCATTGGGCTTGCTCAGTAGGTTGAGAATGGATCAAGTTTAGTGCCTGAGATAAGAACAAACCTAAGGAAGTGAGAGGGAAAATTTGTAGTGGTGTAATGGATTTATATTGAGAAATCTTTCCTATACAGAACAGCAGTTCTTGCCTAAGAGTTTTTGTTCTGGTGTTAAAGATCTACATGATAAGATATTCTGCAATAACAAATTTTTCCTAGTTTTTGTGCATGGGCAAGCCCCATAGACGGGGATATATTGTCAGACTTGTCTGCAGCAAAGCAGAAATAAAGTTTTGTGAAAATGTGTTTAATGGGTGACATCTGTCTCCTTCACTATATCTGCCACCTCCGTGGCAGTAACCACCTCATTTATGTGAATAAAATGTTTAATTCTAATGTCTGATCTATCAGTGACATCCTGTGTAGTGTATTTTACAGATTAACATAGTTGATGTTGAAAGATTTCATAACCACTTAAAAAGTACAGTAGCCATTCTACTATAGGAGTACGGAACAGATCTGTTTGAATCAAGAAATCATTACAAAACTGTTCAGATCTTTGCATGTGTGTCTGTAAAAATTAAATGCATGAGAATGAAATTAGATCAGTCTTGCTTGCAAGTCAATTCTCCCTTGCAAGGCAAGAGCACTCCCATGGCAGCTGCATGCCATTCACCATATCTCAGGAGCATCATGGCTTATTTTTAAATAAGCTTGTTTACAGTAGGTGTTGTGGTTTTAAAGGACTTGTATGACTAACTCTGGGTTTGCAGTTATGTGTGTGTTGTGTGCTTGAAGTTTGTTCAGTGAGTAAAGGTCTTCTGGAGTTCTATACACCAGCCCCCAGAGAAGTCTCTCCTTTTTTGAGTGGTGGGAGATGAGCATTTTGTGTACTGCTTCCATAAAACCATGGATGTGTGTCTACTTGATTTTTTGGCTCCTTTCTTCTCATTTCCATAAAAACTTCTAAGATTTTCTTTAGCCAAGTATTCTTTGTTGTATCTGCCTGATGCCTTTGTACCGGCACTTTCTATTCTCTGAGGCTTTCTCTTGGCTGTTCAGTACAAATATAGCATTATAAATTGTTTCGGTTGGCCAAAAAGGCATGACTTTACACTGAATAGATACTGACCTCACGAGAGCCAGTTCTTTTTCCTGATTCTTTCAGTGCAGAAAGAGGTAATTTTTATTTTCTTTATTTGACTTTGACTACCTGCCAAAATTTCAAATTTCAGCCTATGTTCTGGCCATTACATCATGCTTTTCACATGGCTTTTCNNNGTTTTGTTTTTTTTTTTACTTTCCAGTGACCTTTGTTCCATCAGTGAAAGCCAGGATATGCAGTTTCATAAAGGGCAAAATTAACTAGAGGTCTAGGTCAAGTGGGAATCATCTATATTGAAACAACCAACCAGAGGAATCCGAATTGGAGTATAACTTGTATGTCAGCAAATTTGCCTGGAAAAGGTTTTGGCACTTGCTGGAAACAAGACATTTTGGCAGTGGCAAAACTTCGGAGGAAGGGGAGAAATGACAGAAGGAATTTTTTAGGTAGAACTACTTATGTAGAGGTGCCCATGATAACTGCATTGCTCTCCCCTTGAGTTCCAGCATAGCCCTGATGTGTTAGACTCTGTCTAAAAATAAACCATGTCTGCCAGCTTCATGGAAAAAAATGGGGAAATGGTTCCGTATCAGCATGATGAGCAGGTTTGAATTGTCCCTTTGCCTCTTTTGATGACCTCAAGCAAATGACATGTCCTGGTAGATTTCGCTATTATTTGGGATCTTGCTTTTGGGATCCCTTTTATCTGGTGACCAATCATTCTAGTCTGGATCTGAGAACTTCTGTCAAAACTGTTACTGTTCTGTGAAGGGTTTAAATTCTAACAAGTCAGCATTTCCTAACAGGGGAAAAAAAGTACTTTTTTGAGAGACCTCCCAGCTGGTACTGTTCAGATCACAGTATTTGGCATTTCTCTGAAATTAAAACAGATGGAAACTTTCAGGGCACTTCAGCCTGTTCTTGTTTCTAACCATTTGCCTTCAGGAGGTGGGACTTTGAGAAACACTAAGTCTGGTAAGATGGGTAGGAAAATGTGAAAGTTGGCAGTACAGAATGGGATGTTCCTAAGAAGGTCCTTAAATTTCATCTCCTTGATCTATAGCTGGTAAGTTTCCAGCCTCCGGTTTAATGGCTTGATTGAAATGATTCTCATACAGTCAACCCAGGAACAGCTAAGATGTCTCTTCCACTGTACTTACTTTTTAGATTTTTCCTTCCCATTGTCTCCTTCTCCCCACTTCTGGCAAAGTTTTCCCTTTTCACTTGCTTACTTAAGGAGGTTACAACCTGTAAATGTGACCTTTGTCCATATATTAAGGAAGAACAAAGTGAAAGGTACTCTACACCTTCATGTCTCTATTCCCTACTGAAAGGGAAAGGACAAAGATGCTGTATTGATTAGAATGGGGAGAAGCTCTCAGAAGAGGGTACTGTTAGTATATCTAAATTACAATGAGTAAAAACTCTTAACTTAACCAGGACTTCTGACTCTGTGTTGCTAATTTTGGACTAGGCATGGCTCCTTGGTGTAGTGGGAGTTGGGCAAAGGGCAGGAGAGTTTTGCTTTCCACTTTGGTCTCTGATTGAAGTTGTTTCCTAGAATAGAGTTGTTTCCTGGGAACCTCCCCAGATGTGGGGCTGAGATCTCTAGGCAGTGGCCTCTCATTTCTTGGTCAATTCTATTCCAGGATTGACACATATGTGTTAAGAAAATGTTACGCTTAGAACACATACACCAAGAAGAGCTTCTGTAATGGTCAGGATAAAGGTCTATCCAGCCATGAACTCTTTCTTCAACAATGATGTAACAGATGCTTTAGAAAGTACTTAACAAGGCAAGCCTAAACTCCTTTACTATACTTTTATGGCTCCAGTAATCTGGTACACAGTGTCTTCCAGAGCCAGAGATGGTATCTTTGTCTTAAGAAGCTTCTGATGGATTTCTATAGGTCCATCAATCTGGGTTTTGAAACAAAACACTCTGAGTTTCCATGGTAGTGAATTTTCAGTTTAAATAAACTTTGTGTGAAGATATCTCTCGTTTTGTTCACCTTGAAACTGCCCCTTTCTCTACAGTTATTTTTTTCTATTCTTTTGATACTCACCTGCTCAGGGCTGTGTGGGCCTTCTACTGCCCTTCACAGTTCTGCTAGCTATGCCTGCCACCTTTCCAGGTCATGTACAGGTATGGCAGCACAATCTTGGATACACCCTGGGTACCTTATTCCACTGAGAAAACTCTTTTATTTATTATTTTTTTATTTATTTATACATTTTTCCCTCCAGATGTATGAACATGAGATCATTCTCTTTTGTTGCAGGACTTTTTAGATTCTTTAGCATCTAGGAGGGATACTGCCAAAAGTCTTTTGTAAAGCCATAGCTTTTGTCTGTGCTGTCAGAAAACTGCTTCCCAGCCTGTGCTAGGCTTGGTAATAATGCAGACACAAACAGAAACTGCCTATTTTCCTCCCTGATGAGGTTAACTCACTTGGACATTCATTTCTGAGAGGTGGTATGGACAAGGCAAGCCAGGTCACACTTAGTTCTTCCCCCCATCTTAGGTAGCTCTCCAACATCTTGAAAAAGGCGTTTATGCCATACCTGAAGGTGTGCAACATATAATCCTAACTTCATACAATAAAAACATAACTTTGGTGGGCTGCAACACAGCACTTGCATCATTTCAGATGTTTAAGTGACTCTCTCTTCTATTCCTTTTTCCCTTCCCAAACTGAACTAGCCCAACCAGTTGTTTTAGGGCAATGGAAATGCTGTATGTTTCCCAGAGCAACTGCTATGAAAGTCAACATGTCAACCTACCTTAGAGGGTTAGTCCCAAGTTGTGTGAATGTGTCTCCACCACTCAGCAGTGCCTGTAAGTCTTTATTTGCTTTCTAAGCTGTGCAAAGAGAGAGCTGCCAAACAGCACTGAGCATGGAAGTGTAAATGGGCTGCTCTCTTGGAGTGTCCCTCACAATTGTTCTGCAGAACTGAATCCGCTTTCCATTCTCCAGATTTGGACCAGGTGGAGGTGGAGGGTCCTGCAAGAGATAATGTTGTCAGGAGGTCAGGTCAGCAGGCAGGCACAGGACACATTCTTTGAATTACCTTTGGGTCAGTATAGCATGAAAAGACTAGAAAAGACCTAAAAGTGAAGCCCCAACCAATTTTGATGAACTTTGGTTTTCAGCAGCTGTGCCTGAGCAGCCATTGCCTACTGCTGCTTCCTTGGTTCTGATCTCTGACATCCTCAGTTATACTGGTACTGTATTTTACCACACAAGGTGCTGTATGTTGTGCTCTGTGTGAGCTGGTGTTTGTGCAAGGAACTATTAAACTAGCCAAACAAAAAGGAGGAAGAAAGGGATGTTTCTTGCAATGACATTGCTGCTGAAAGAAGTGTCAAGCTGTATATCTGGTAGCACTATTTCTTGGCATATTTGTGTTTAACCCCAGGTCTTCATAAATACTATGGTATGGATCTGAACTGCAGGGCATTGTATTCTTTAAGTCCATTCCTACAATGTGTTAATAAAAGAAAAAATCTGTCAGTTCACAGCCCAGTATATTTTCATAAGAGCAATAACTAAATTAAGGAATAAATCTGAGCTCCAAAGACTGCTCTTTAAACCCTCTCTCTTCCAGGCTCCTCAGTCAGTTCTCCCTGGAAACTGGGCTAGGGTCTCCTTGTGCTTCTGTATGTCAAGAGGCAGAAGAGTGACCCTAGATTGATGCCAGCACATAAGTGAGGAGAAAACAGGACCAAGATTCACTCCTTAAAGTCCAGAGGTCCTGACTTAATTTCCTTTTGCTTTTTAGCTCTGCAAAGCATTGGAAGGGCTTTTTATATATATAAGAATGTAAAGCAAAATAAAGCTCTGTATCTGGAAATCTGCTTTTACACAGAAATCTGGCATACAGAGGATCTTTCCTTCAACAGGACTCTACTTCTGTGAGGCTTCCCACATACAATATTTTTAAGAGATTAAGCAGTACAAAGTGCCAAGACATCAGCATTTCCTTTGTGGACTCATGGTAGCTGCAGCCTTGATGCAGATGATGCTTTCCAAGTAGGAGCAGGAGTTTCTTTGTGGATATTTACCCATGCTACACAGAGAGCAATTGCTTAGAGCTGGGCAGTTCAGTCCCTGTGAATGATTATCTGGTTTGTCAAGAAGTTTTGCTTACAAAAGAGTTTCTGATAGAGTTTTGCTAAGCACAATTTGCATCAGTACACCAACAGAACAGCACCTCTGACGTTCTTATGTCACAAAGAAGATATACTAGAAGACATGGGTTTTGTGCAAGTTAAAATTCGCAAATCCAATGCATGAAGAATTGTTGGGAAATGAGTGAATAGCAGATCACCAAAATGAGGATTCATTTCTCAAACGGAAAAGAGAACTTACCATTTCCCCCTAGCCCCACAGAAGATTGTGTTGCTGAGAACAAGACTCACTTCTTTGGAATTTCTGCTCAGTGTTTCAGTTCAAAACAGTTTGTTAAAAGATGAAATAAATGCATAATGTGGAGCAACTCATCATCTGGGGACAGTTCTGACAACGATGCTCAAGACTGCACATTAAGGCACCAGTAACATCTTCCAGTCTTGCTGGCAGGAGAAGGAAGAGAGTACTAATTCTTATTTGTTTATGCTAGTTTTGGCTGTTTTGAATTATTGATATGTCCCTTGAAACTGATGCCTCTGATCATTTCCCATTGAGCACAGAGTCATGTGATGGTAAGCAAAGACCTGGACTAGCTGCTGGACTTTCTCTTGCTGAACTAAGCATCCGAGTTGTTCATAGCAGCAACAGATGTTTCTGCTTTTTAAGGTCTGTGGGAACCTCACTTAATTTTTTTTTTTCCTTCTTCCCTGTAGGAACAAATGCCAATATAGCTGAGATCCAAAGAGCTTGACCTCAGCTTTATGTTATTATTGGAAGGTATTGCGACTGGATATCCTATTGTCCATTCTCAAGTAATAAGGCGATAGCTATTAATGCTGTCTTTGCTTTTTCATGCATAGTTTCTATGTGTTTGTTATTCAGCTACTTCCTGGCAATAAATAGGGGAACACATAATCACTGTTGCCTTCAGTGCAAGTGGGTTTAGTCTTGTTTCAAAAGCATTAGACAAACTCACTAGCAACTAACACAACACATCCCCTTTGTCTTGTTTGTGCCGTGAGCAGTCACCTGATATGTTATATTAAAGGGATCTATTTCAATGCTATTCATAAGTTGCAAGTCTGTCCTGGGTGCCCAGAGGTAGATATCTCAAACCTGAGATTGAATTACTGGGGGTTTTTTTTGGTTTTGTTTTGTTTTGTTAGAGCTTAAGTCTGAGCCTGGTTTCAGTAGTATCTGCATTTGCCAGAGAGACCCTTGTTAGAAAAGGGATTTACTTTCAGGAAAAGATGGGCTGCATGCCTTATTTCCACAGGTAGTTTCTGAGTGTGAATTAACAGCTTTAATTTCCAGCAGAAAGTCCTTAGAAACGTACTTGGCAATGCTCGATCAGGGGAGACGCCAAATTCAAGTATCCCTTGGCCTCCCTACCCAAGTTCCAACAGTTTCAAGATGTCAAGGCTCTGTGGCAAGTCTCAGTACTGGCTTTTCCCGAAGAAGAGCTGGACCTCATTGAGTGGCTGGAGAGGAGCTGCAGGGCAAAGCTGTGGCTGTGCAGGCTATGAAACAAGCCCCCACTTTTGCAGGGTGGGCTCTGGCTTCCCTCCTGCTCTGCAATCACCATCAGCAGTTCAGAGAATGAGCCAACTGGCTCCATCTTGTGCACAGTCGGGAAGTGGGAACGACATCCTGGGACTGTGCTGGACACGTGCGATTCCTGGAGGGCAGGAGTGAGGAGGAGGGTGTTTGAAGCAGGAAGGATCTGTGTCCTACTGTGCCCAGCAAAACAAAACCAATTGCTTCTCCCACAAGCAGTTTTGACACTTGTCTCAGGCCCAAATGTGAATGTGGCTCTTGGTGGTGGTCTTACAAGGAGTTTATCTTACAGGATGAGTTCACCATCAATGCACGTTACACAATAATGGCTTAAGGTTATATGGCCTGCAGGCAGAGGTTCTGCTTCACACTCAAATGAAATGTTTCCCTGTTTGGCTGAAAAATAAAAGGTGGTTTCTATGCACTGGTCTCCCAAGTTTCTGGGCAATAGCATTTCATCTGAATTGGATGTTTCAGGAGGATGCATACACTTGTTGCTGTGCTGCCCAGGGCTGGTACAGGAGTTGAGGTCTGCCAGCCCCACCTGTAAAATGTAGTGCTGGAAGGAGTGCACTGGTTCCCTCTATCATGGGAAATGCAGACCTCAACCCTGGCTGGGAGACCTCAACCCCTGCACCAGCCCTGGGAAGTGCAGATCCATCCAGCTTCCTGCTATTGCTGTTTCTTTGGAGATGGCTTAAGACTGAAAAATGAGGCTGACCTGGCAGTGTTTGCTTTATCAAATTTTCTACATGCTGGCCTGGTACTGTGCAGTACCAGGATATGCCTGGCATATGGATCCCATGGGACAGCTGATGAGATTGAATTTCAACTCTATGATTCAGCAGTAGCAAGTTGTACAACCCTTCTCTGTTCTAGCCATGGTGGGGGTGTAACAAAGTTGGCTGCTGAGTCACACCTCGACCTCCTTTGGTGCTAATCCTCCTGCAGGATAGTCCTCAGGGTGGAGCTGCCAGGTGTGATGCTTCTAGCATCTCTCTGAGTGCCTCTTGCAGTCTGATCTGTTCTCCTGCATGACATTAGCCACTTCAGCTCTCCTTGTGAGACCCTAAGGGAGTGCTCTGTGGTCTTCACAGCTCAGAAACAATGTCAAAAATTTGCATGGAATTTCAAGGGGTTTACAGGATTCAGAAACGGCCTGTCATCAGCTGTTTCTCCCAACCATCACCTTTTTTTAATATTTCTTAAATTTTTAAAATTCTTTTTCATTCCTAGACCTTCTCCTGGGTCTTTGCCACAGTCTCTGCTCAAGTCCCTCTTTTCATTGTTAGCCCCTAGGAGTTTTCACCCCTTCCAAGGTCAGTTAATGAGGTTAAGTTTAAGATGGGGCCCAGCTCAAAGTATGAAAGATCAAAGTGTAAGCAGCCCCTTTGTTTTGGCTCTATGAAATCTGGCTTTCAATGCATCTGCCCCTAGAAGCCAGCTCAAGATAGAGACTTTCCTGTACTTCACTTTGCACCTCTAGCTTCTTGTCATGTAGCTCTCGCTCAGAGATCCTGTAAACAGATTTGTTGCTCAAAAATGACATGGAAATGTTGAATAAAATGAGATGGTGATAAAGTCCCAAGTGACAGGCATGGATGTGGTGCTGTCCGTAAGGGTTGTGGCATGACACAGAGTAGACAGGCTTTTCAGGTAACAGCAAGGAAGAACATTATTAAATGTCTCCTGTATGGCATACAATGGATACTCTTGTAATAATACAGATCCTAATTTATTTGACACATTGTCTGCTAATGCTTTGATAGCTGCTCCATTGCTGTAGTCTTAAATGCAAAGTCTCCCTATATTCTTATAGTAATTAAAACAATAATAAATAAACCGCACAAACCTTGTCATTTTAGCCTGTCTATGCAATTTTCATACTGATTTTTTTTTTCCATTTTTAAAAATTTTTAGTATTTGTGAAAGCATGGCCTATCTCATCTGTGCCTAGGGAAGAACTAAAAGGAACACTATGTACTGGAAATTTTGCCATCACATAGTGATAGTGAAGACCTTGGGTCAAGTGCTGTTGCTGGTGGCTGGTTGTGTGGATAAAACACCAGTGTGTCAGTTAGCGTAAGGGGGTTTGCATTCTGCCTTCAGATTAATACAAGTAGACATATGAGAAACAATAGATACTCTATAAGTAGGCTTTAGAAGTGAATAGCTGCTCAGTCTGAAGCTGGGATATGGGACAAGGAAGGCATTTTTAATAAAAGCAAGGATAAGGCCTACAAGACCTAAGACTCCAATCTCCCACTGACAAGTTTTCTTTCTTTGGCTCAGTGAATTTCAGTAGCTTGTGTTTTCAATATTGATGCTCCAAATATATATTTTTTTCTTATATCTGTACATATGAAATGTTTTTCAAATTCAGCTTGAACTTGTGAATCATTTCAGATTAATTAAAACTGCAGGTTTTCAGTGTCCAAACAGCTCATCAAGGAAATACTTGTGTGTGTCCTGCTGGAAAGTAGCAGAAAGACTCAATCTTCTCTCCCTTGTCCTTTCCCTCTGATACATAACTAGTTTTGCAATTGACCCCAGTGTCAATGGCACCAGGAAAAGATCAAGGACCTCTTTCTTCTAGATGCTGGGCATCCTAAACCCTTTTAAATCTACTTTTAGTAGTGAATTTTTGTAGCCTGGCAGGATGAGAACATTTCTACCATGATTACTAATGCCTCATAGTATTTTTATAAATATAAAATGTCACGAAAGCCACTCCAGATTTTGCATGGATGGGTTGAGAAGGTAGACTGTTTAACTTGTGGTGACCTCCCTTAGAATTATGATAGTACAGCCCTCCGTGGTATAAATCTGCTGGTCAAATGTTTCCTCTCTGTAACACAATAAACATGAGTGTAATTTACATTAAAGTAGCTGGAGATGAAATGTGCATGAAACACAGATGTGTATGATGTGGTGATCCCACCAGCTCCCAGGGGACTGGTGTAGTGCTGTGCTCTGCATGAAGACTGGGTCCAATTTTGGCTGCAGGGCAGCATCAGCTTGCTTGTAACCTTGTCCTGTGCTTGTAGAATCCTTTGTGCAATGGGTACCCTAGTCTGGTACAAAGACTTCGTGGCAATACCAATAAATATCTCTGACAAGTGGGCTATTTTGGATTTGCTTGGCTTGACTGCTCTTTGTTGGTGGGGGTTTTTTTAAGTTGGATCTTTTGTACATTCCATTTGGGGAGCGAGGGACACTCAGTTCCTTTCATAGCAGAGTAAACCTGCTGCTCTGATGAAATATTTAGTTTCCTCTTTTACCTTTCTTTTTGTGTTTTATATTTAATTTTTTCACTCACATTCTAGTTACCTGGAGAGATTGAGATGTTTCATACTAACGTTTATGATGTTCATAAGGCACTGTCAACACATGATGAAATACATTTATTTGCAGCACCACCAAAATGCTTTGGCATGACTAAAAATAATTTAGGATGTACTGCCATCTAATGGCTTTGCTAACAATAGAGGAAATGGAAGACGAAGCTTGGCTTAGCTTCAGGAAGAAAAATTAGATGGTTTTCAGTGATAATATGGAAAAGTGTATTTAAAGTACATTGCTGAAGAGAAGGTGCACAGACTTGGTTCCTTTGTGACTGTTTGTGGTGCTGCAGTCTTTTTTATCCATGTTCTGCTCTAGGAGACTATAAATAACCACAGGGACACGTTTGTATTTACTGACATGTAACTTGAAAAATGCTTGAGCCTGTGTCACTAAATTTAGTACTTCTTAGAAGAGGAGTTCAATAATATTTTTTAATTCCAGTTTTAGAGAGGTCTTCTTCTGGCTGTGGCTTGACTTATTTTAGAGGTAAAAGAGAGTAAAGGAATGCAGCCTATGGCTCTCTGAAAGAGTTTGTCAGGACCATCTCTGACCTCCTCTGCTGAGAACTCCTCCAAAACAGCCTTCCTGATGCATTTTGCCATGATTTCTTCAAGGCATGGAAACAGTACCAGTCCCAAGCAAGGCTTTGAGTACTTCTACTGGGCAAACAGATTTCTTTTTTCTGCCAGTGATTTAGCCATGTTGGAGCCTAAGCCTCAACAGCCATGAGCTGCTGGCCAGCCTCAGCCAAACAGCTGGTGCACAGGAGAGCCCACTGGGACCATGCATGGGAAATCCTACAGAGAGGGGACGTCACTCTTGTTTGTGCTTTGTACAGTAGCGGGATTGTTGTTCCTGTAGTGAAACAGGAAAAAAAGGAGAATGATTAACAGTGTGAAAGTGTTTGCTTTTGCAGCACCAGCTCCAACTCTGTTTCTGCACTGTCCAACACTCCATGAAGCTCCCCTGAACACCACACACACACATCCTGTTTCTCTCACTGGACTTGTATTTGGCTCCCCACAGCCTCCTTCTGCATGGTGACTCTCCCTTTGTGCCTGACCCAAGCCATACTCTGGATGCTGCTTTGTTGGTTCTCTACCATCCCAGGAGTACCCAAGGGACAAGGGAACCCTTGTGTGTGTGACTGGCAGTGCACAAAGGGAGATCTCAGGGTAGAAGCAGCCCTGCAACTGAAGCAGTGCTCCAGAGCATCTATATGAATCTATGATTCTATGATTCTCCAACTCTGCACCACCCTGGGAATGGCCCCACTTTTGGGATTGTTCCTTGATCAATCAGTTTAAACTCAACATCTCTCACACAGGTGGGCCAGCTTCTGTCTCTGGGGCCTTGGGGAACAAAACATGTTGCTGGGTTGTGACTCATCCATAGGTCAACTCCAACTCAGAGCCCACAGCCCAGGCCCCAGCACTTCATTAGGCCCCCTGACCTATGGATGATTCACAACCTCCATACTACCCCCAAGCACACAGGCAGAGTTTTCCAATTACTATACATACAAATTCTTTAAACAGCAAAGGAAAAGCCTCTTACATGGCAGAATTACCACACATACAAAAGATAACAAGAAATTCCCTTTACAAACAGACTATACATACAAACAGCAACAAGAAATTTCACTTTTTATACAATCTTCACTTTGCTGTTACCACTTACATACACTCTTCCTGGTTTAACACATTCTATCCACTTTTCCATTTACTAGTTTCTCCCCAAGGTTTGTCATTACATGGCGAAGTTCTGCAGCACTATCTCTTCACCATCCAGCAAAGCATCCATACCAATATGAAAGTCCATTTCATCTCTTTGCCAAAATCAGTTCTACACATCACTGTCCCCAACTCCTTTGTGGTTATCTTCATTACCAGTCTTTTTCAAACAAGTGCTTCTCATCACCTGTACAATGTTCTCACACAAACATTTTCATCCATCATCAATTGCCCTACCATCATCCAAGCCAAGGATTTGGACCAGATCAGGCATTCAGGCCCAAGATCTAGAGATTATTTCAGGGAATTTCTCACTAATTGCCCTATCATATATCTTCAGCCAAACCAAGCATTTGGAGAGTTTTTTGGACAGAATCACCCCACCAAAATCCAGGCTAGAGTCTACCATCAACCAGATCTCTTTTTGGGCAATTCCTTACACACATCATTAACTGCCCTACCTTTTGGGTGATAATTACCATCATCCAGGCCAAGGATGTGGAACTTTACAGGCAATAATTACACCCTACTCTCATCCAGGCCAAGGATCTGGATAAACTTTACGGGCAGTATTACCCTACCAACTCCTGGTCTCAGGGTCTGGAGAACCACCATTATCCAGACCAGAGACACAGAGAACTACCATCACCCAGACTCAAGTTACAGGCATTGCCCCAACATTCAGGTCACAGTCTGGAGAACCTTTCAGGCAATTCTTCATAAAGGCACTTTCAGCCATCATATTTACATAACTATCTTCTTCACACAAATACATTCAGTCCACAGTCTTTTATTACATGGAAATTTGGGTTCTTTATGTTTGTCTTCTACACACAAACACTTTCTAAACTTTTCTGCTCATTTCTTTCTGCTCGTTTTGTCTCTTTCTGCTCACTTTCTACTCACAAAATTACTTTCTCAAAGTCCAATGTTTCTGCTCACATTCTACTCACAAATGCTCTTTACTACTTCAATCACTTTGATCTCTTTGTCTCTTTATCTCTGTTCACTGACACTTTCTTATTCTCAAATGCTTTCTGCTCAAGCTGGTCGCACCTTTTCTCTTTCTGCTCAGCTTCATTTTCTTGCAACCTCAGCAACAGCACACAGGATCTCCTTGAGGGGGTTCCCAGTCTCATTTAGCACAGTTTCACAGGATCTTCCTTCAGACCAAGCTGCCGACTATGCCAATTTTGTGCTGCTAGCTCTTTTCTTCCCCAGGCCAACACCAAACTCAGCAACATCCCCTCAGCATACCTCAATCTTTTCATCCTTTATTCTTTTTCTGTTTGCTCTTCTCCACCTCAAATCAGCCAAAGGGGAACACACTACTGAGAGAGAGCTCAATAAGCTGCCCCCAACACAAACTCTCTTCAAACTGATCAGCTCCTTGTTTCTTCTCACAAACTGGTCGGTTTCTGGTTGATGTAGCTCTAGCTTCGCCCACCACCCCAACCACGATCACCTGGGGGCAGCTGGGGCCTCACACAGGTGGTCCAGGTTCTGCCTCTGGGGCCTGAAACCACTTGGGGAACAAAACATGTTGCTGGGTTGTGACTCATCCATAGGTCGACTCCAGCTTGGGGCCCACAACCCAGGCCCCAGCACTTCAGTACCTCATCTATTACAGTTCACATCTCAAGCTTAACTGAAGGGGAGGTGGGGGTGGGAAGGGTATGACTACATAAAAATGCAATAGTTACAGAAATAGCCATGTTTCAACTGGCTCAACTATGATACTAAATTTCTTAATTCCCTTAAGATTTGCAGAGTTAAATTTACATTCAAATTATCTGACATAAATAGTTAATACATTTATTCTTTTTTTTTTTCCCTAAAAAACACCCGCAACATTGTGCTTAAGTTACTTATGAGTCTGTGACGGCCTGTGAGTGCAAATGAGTCAAATAAAACTACTAAAACTCCCATAAGCCTGGGAAGATCATTCTGTTGGTGTCCAATAGAGTGCATCCCTAGTTAATGATATAGCCCCCTGATTGATCAGTGCTGTGGACTCACTCCTCTGGGGAAATGAAATCCCGCGCAGTCTTCAAAGAAGTAACTGCTGTCAGTAGCAAAGTCACTCTGAAAATATGCACAAGGAAGTTATATATAGTAAAGAAAACTGTTCTCTGCTCTATGTGCAGAGAAAGCTCATGCAAAAGGGTTATGCTTCAAAACAGAAGTTTTTCTTCTCTGTAGTAAGAGGACCAGTGACCAAGAAGCTCAGACTGGAGTTTGTCAAGGAGTGCAAGGTTCCCAGTAAAGAGTGAGTTGTGGCTATTCAGGTGTGGCCTCTTCCTACCAGCCTGCTTGCCTGAACCCTAGGACAAGAGGCTTCTGGTGCATTGCACATACATTTTTCTCCTCAGATTCTTCAAGATTGCAGATGGGTAATCCTGGCCTAGGATCACCCCTGGTCCTAATTGATTTGCACCCAAGGTCACTTTGGCTTAGGTTCTGCATACCCAACAGTCACAGTGTTGTTCTAAGTGTGATTTATCCTCCTACACCCGAAGAGCTCTCTATGCCCATGTCAGATGATGCATGCATAACTGGGAAATCCAATTTTTCACTCAGATGCCAAAATTCCACAAGGGACAAAGTTCTGTTAAATCTCATGTAACTTTGATCATTTAGAAAGAAATGTCAGTTGCCAACAGGAGGTCAAAGGAAGTCAGTTAAACTTGTAAAGGAAGCTATCTGTTAGGGTTTAATGCATTTGGCCCAAGCTGAACTTTAAAACAGGATCTTAAATTGCTCTTAGGTTGGTTTTCCGCTGAGGTGACTCCAGCAAGCACGGTGCTGCCGTTGAAATGCAGCAGCATTCTAGTAATTAGCTTTTTTAAGTCTTTCCAAAAATACTTGTCCAGTGTAGCACCAATTAGTGAGATGGTAAGCCAGTTCAGCAGGAAGTGTGGTGTTTCATGCAAGGGGATTTTTCCAGTACAGAAGAGTCAGGGAAAGGTGGGAAAAATGGCTTTTCTGTTTCCATTGCAGAGATAGGGCAACAGGAGTGATTTTGAAAGTCTTAATCTCAAAAGAATGCAATGTCAGCTAGTAAAATCTGCCCATTTCACATCTTACAGCTCATTTGTAGCAAGCTTTAGCCTTGACTGATTTGAACCCAATCAGAATATAATGCAATACGGCTTGTTTTCCTAACTAACATTACGTTTTCCATACTGGGAATGCTGTTGCTCCCTTGGTGTGTTTTGCCTTGCTCTTCCTACCCAGCTGTGCCTTTCCTGGGACAATGGAGAAACTTCTGCAAACAGGTTTAGTGCTCCCATTCACTTACAGCCACTTTCTCACTCAACAGACCACATAGGAAAGTCCTGGCAGATATCTGTCCTTTATGAAGAAAAGGAACATTAAAAATCCACAGAGAACTCTCCATTTAGCAAAAGTAACTGAAAATTCTGCTTACAACCCAATATGCTCAGTCATCAACAGCGTCTCCTAGGCCAATACACAGCTTGTCCACATCCTGTGTGCTTGCTTCTCACCCACGCAGAGGTGTCAGCCATGGTACAGGCACTTGTGAAAACTTACAATACTGATGTTCTGAGTGGATGAATTAATTATAAGTGACTTCTTCATTAGATCAGTGTCCCAAGCATAGACCTCAGCAGTTCTTGGCATGGAGAGTGCCTTTCCTCAGGCAACTGGGCTACAGCTAAGCTCACATCAGTTTAACCTCTGTGTCCATTTTAGAAAGAAATTTGTTCATCCAGCCCAATTGTTTGCTCACCTTATCTTGACCAGGTTCTCCATGTTATCTGAGCTACCTGAGCCCTATGGCTTGTGCCTGAAGTGCCTGTAATAGGGTCTTCATCTCTCCTTCCAATCCCCTCCCTTTCCACTGCATTTACATATGGGAACGCTGTTTGAACGCTGTGAAAATCCACGTGTGATGAAATTAAGTCATTGGCTTTTTCTCAGCTGTTTGTTTCTCACAGCTGGTCCTTCACAGTGGTGTGCTAATGGGGCAGGTCAATAAAGAAGTATGAATACGAGAAAAAGATGAGGAGAATTTCTGCAAAACCTGGAATGCCTCTGCATATAAGAGAGACACAGTGGGAAAAGACCTTGCAATTTAGTCATCAGAGCCTTTCTGAAGCAGAGCCAGCCACATCTCACAGCCAGAAACCAAGCTGGGTCAGAAAGCTGGCAGAGCTTTTGGTTCAGTTTTGGTCTTTGTCTGAAGCTGAGGGGCTGTGAATGCTGCTGAAAGCAGAGCTCTCCTTCCCACTGTTGCAGCTTGAGGGTTGCAGTTGTTTATGGTGGTGGATGAGGGAGTGAAAAGGGGCTTGCATGAAAAGCTAGGTTGTTGGGACGCACTGTTTTGAGTTTGAACAGCATTGTGGGGGGAAGGAGGTCATTCCCTTCTCTGCTTCCCAGCCACAAGCAATTGCTTTGGAGCAGAGGAGGAGATGATGTGGAGGAGATGGTTTCCTATCCAGAGCTTTCTTTGCCGTGGTTGTGAGAAAAAAGACTATGAACACTTATATATTTCCCTCTGTTTACATGCCCTGTTGTCTTTGCAGATGCTGGAATACAATGAGGAGTTTTCCATTGCCATCATGCCCAGCTGAGTCTATGTATTTCATCCTCACACAGAAATTCTGTCATGCACAGGTTTATCGCATCTCCTTTCCTCTCCTCTGTTCTGGCTGTACTCCCTGCAGCTCAGTCTGATATGCATCCTGAACATTTGCATGGAACCAAATATTTTGAGTAAGAAAATTTTGTTTCACATGTTCTTATAATTTGCTCACAAATTAACACTGGAAAATTTTGCTGCAATGTCAACCTGATTGTGTTCTTGTAGAGAAGTCTTTCCGCAAGAGTAGGCTGTTATATAAACTTTATAATATGCTATAGTTCAACCTATAGGTTGGAAGTTCTCCCTTTAGTCTTACCCCTCCCTTCAGACTTCTTGGCTTGACTGTGACCAGCTGAATATTTAGGCTCTCACTGGTGTGATGTCCCAAGCTCTGAGCCACAGGAGCAGGCAGCTTCCCAGAGCCTCCAGCAAGCAGCTGGCACTACCTGAAAATTATCATCTTGCACTTTTCCCTTTCACTGATCATTTGTTGGCTTAGTTCAAAGTCTTAATTTTTCAGAGCAACAAAATCCATTTTTCTTGCATGAGTAAAATTGCTGCTGACCATTTCCTGCTTGCGGCTTTTTGCCATATTTTGACCTTATTCAGCCTTAATGCTTTTCTTTTAACACAGAAATACTGAGGGAGAAAAGCAATATTGTACCAGGTTGAGTTTATTCCTGTTTAGAAATTACGGATGTTTCGTATGAGATACGGCATATTTCCGAGACATCTGCATAACCAACTACCTTTTGGTCCAAAGGTCAGCCCAAACCTGCTGCTAAGTACTGCTTTGCAATCTGTGTGCGGGGACATGAGTTTAGGCTCTGAGTGTGACATCCCCTGGGTAGTGTGAATCTGGCCTTCAGAACTGCATTGCTTAACTGTGTTAGAGGACGGTTTGTCTCTCTGCTCTGCAGTGCCAAGGCTTTCTGGTTTGGTCTGTTTTGCTCTTTGTCTTAGCATAATGTTGCTCACTCAGACTGACAACCTGACTTTGCTGTCCACGCATGAGAAATCTTACCTATCTCCAAGTAGTTGTGACAGGACTTCACCGGTGTGGCTCTTAATCATGTTATGCAGATTCAGTGCTCATTTTCCCCAATGTCTGCAGATAATTTGGATGATTGGCCAGAAAAAGGAGAGGAATCTGCAGGTACCAGCCACAAACAAGATAAGTACAACTGAAGGCATGAAGGTCTGCGAGTTCTTTTAGTGTAGTCCTCTCCTGGGAATATCAAACCAGTGGAAAAAAATCTTTTCAGTTGTGGGCTTTCATTTAGAGTAACAGGCAGCTGTAACTGCTCCCAACATGCTCTTTTAGCCATTAAAAATAATTCACAGGTCTGACAGTCTGTGGCGCACATCCAGTTAAAAGTCAACTTGATTCTCCTTTAGCAGAAGTCTGAGCAGGAGCTTTGCCATTGATTTCCCCAAGGCAGAAACCAGCCCTTGTGCTTGTCACCTTGTTAGCAACATACCCCTCGCGTGGCATTTCTCGCTGGAAATGTTTAAGAAATCTCTTCATTACGGACAAACGGCCTAAACTGGGGACATAAGATCTGAGCACTGGTGTTGTGAAGACCGCAGCTTGCCAGCTTCTCATATAACAGTCCATAGAGCAGAGCGTGACATATTTCTCATGAAAACACTGGATTGGGACAACCCAGAACATACAGAGCAGTGAGGGGCCAAGAGGACACACAGCAATATGTATGTAATTCATCACCAGAGTGCCTGTTTTGGAAGTAGAAGGATTTCAGGTCGGGAAAGGCATGCTTGTCACTCTATATTTCAGTTGTGAAGGGCTACTCAGAACTTGAGCAGCATCTGGATGTTAGATATACCATGGGCTTTGTCAGCGCAAGCTAGAGTTGCAATACATGCTGAGTGCTCAAATTATTTTACGGAGATTGGTAAAGACTACAGTAAATCAGGAGTGACTGAAGATTAAACACGTATGAACTAGTTTACCAGCTTGTTGCACTATTAATGATTACCCACCCTTCATTATGGAGCAGTATGAGCAGCACAGCTGGTATATCTAACTGTTAGCTAATGAATGCATTCACTTCTGTTCAGACTGAATCGCTAATGGGAGAGGGTGCTGTTATAGTTACACATTAATTGTGCCCAATGTGGAGTTCCTGATGCCACCAACTCCTGGAGCAGGAGCAGGGCTAGGATGCTTCACCAGGCTGTTGTCACCCCAGCTCCAAACCAGTGCTACTGTGGGCAAAGGGACACCAATGCCAACTCAGACAGCAGAGTGGGAAGGCTGGGCTGAGTGGGTAGGTGGAAAGACAGAGAGGAAAAAGGTTTGGAGGAGAAGACAGCAAGCCTGGGAATGAGTGGCTTAGGGGCCTGGGTCATCTCACACAAACCATGCATCTAAGAGAAGTCAGGAGACTTCAGTGGCTGACAAGAGGTGTCAGACTGACCCTCCTCAAACACTTCTTCTCTGCGGGAGGCAGTTTGCAGGTGTTAGAACTGATTTCAGCCTATGGACTGCCTAAAATCAGGGTGTGTACTGAATAAACAGGGGAGTCCTTCTGAGCTGCTCCTTGGCTGCTGTTTAGTACTGGCCTGAGACCTGGAAGAGGGTCTGGAGGCATCCCTCAGCAAAGCAGGCAGAAGACACCAGGGCAGCAAGGCCATGCTGATGCATCGCTCAGCCAGTTTCTGTGCTGTGCCTGCTCACACCACATCTGACAGCCTATTTGCTTGTACGGGCTGCTTGTCTTGGAAACTCCTTATCCCAAGTGCAATATTTCATACACATTCTTGTAATTCATTGAAACCCCCTTTGCTCTTGTGGCAGATAGCCACCTAGATGTATTTAATCCAAAAATAAGTGTTGCAGATTATAAATAGCTCCTGCACACATGAGGAACATATTCCAAGAAAATATTTGGACATGATGCCTGAAGCAAGAGTCAGTAAAGAAAGGCAGCTTGGTTCAGCTAAGTGCCAAGGTATGCACTGCTAATTTCCCTTGTTGTTTGGTAGAAATGAGTTACTGTCAGGATTGTTCCTTTGTTTGTTCTTTTTTTCTGGTCATTATTTTTTAGGCAGGAAAATAATTGACCTAACTTTAGTAAGTAATAGATGCAAAGTCATAAAATAAAAATGTCTCATTTTCTGGAGTGTTGAAATCACCCTCACCTGTTTGAGAAATCAAACTTAATATCATTTGACAGATACTTGTTTTCTCTGTATGTCTGTGTCCCCCCACCTTTTTTTTTTTGGCTGAAGCATGGACCTGGAAAAGCTATTACTTCATACATAGCAAAAAAGAGAAATACAATTTGCTGGCTGTACAGGACTATTTGGAATTACAAGAACAAAGTAACTTAAATCTCCAGTGTTTTGGTCCTTCCAGAGCTCTGCTGGAGATGCTGAACATTGTTAAGCACTTCAGTAGAGCTCATTGACTTCTTATTTTGTCTTTTGCAAGTACTTGGGTCCCTGTTATCACAGCATCCTGAGGTCTTAAAGACCTCACTCTATATTGCCTAAAAGACACCTGGAAAGTGCACATCATTAATCGTCAGGCACTGTCAGTCTCCTATGGGGTCTGATAGAAAAGAGAAATGAAGGGACTGAGGCCCAGATCCTAGAAGGTCCTGGTATCTCTAATGTCTGCTGTCTTCCTGGGCAATGTGGAGCCTCTGTGGCTTTGGGGGTCTTTGCCCCAGTGGCTCACCCACCAGCTGTGAGGAAGCAAATACCTGAACTCAGATCTCTCTGTTCCTGGGGCCACACAGAGAATGCCACCGCCATGCAGTCAGTGTTGCTCGTGAGCCCCTCAGTGGGACTATTTGCTTTTATTTTATGGTGTTCACCCAAGCTGTAAGCATCACCACTGGGAACTCAGTGATCAGTGAGTGCAGCACTAATAACATTAGGGCTGCTCACCGTGGCCTCAGGGGGAAGAAGTATGTCTATTTTCTGCTTGCATTCTCAGTTGTGTCCAGTGCAAATGCCTGCAAAAAGGCAACACAGATGGTACCAAAGCCATGCTCTGGAGTAAATACAAGCCCTTCACAGCTTCTGCAGGCTCATGCTGTGTCCTGTTTGCGCACTGGGCAGTGAAGGTCAGACAGGAGATCACAAATTTTCTATTACTTGTGTTCTGAGTTAGCACACGTACTCCTCCCTATTGCTATCATTTTGGATTGCAGTGTATATATGTGGATGGAGAATGGGAACAGAACTGTGGGATTTGTCTCCAGAAATGCCTTTCTCCTCCATTTAATCTAACAGTGACTGTTAAGTTGTGCTATTGGTACAGATGACAAGAGGAGCAGAACCCAGATGGCAAAAGGCAGTGCTTGGGTGAGTGTATAAGAAGTTAGAGTGATGAGTTTTGAAAGATCTCACAAGATGCAAGGCATGCAGGAGATAAGCCCTGACTGCTTGTAACATTAAAGAGCTTGTGGAAAGGTAAATGTGAAAAGGAAAGTGTGTCTCAGACTTGGTGGTGTAAAGCACCCACAATTTCTCGCTGAGGCAAATCATCCTTCTAGTGATAGACAAGGATTAGGACACTTTTAGCATGAAGTCAAACCAGATGTAAATTGCTTGTTTTGGAGAGAAAGGTCCTTCTCAAGGCAAAAGTCTGTATTTATCCTAGCAACACTTCAGTGGATGGACATCTGAATGTGGATTGTCCCCTTTTCTGGCAGGAAAATTATCTTTCCCAACCCTGTTTGCTTCCTGCCTGTGCTCAACAAACCTTGAAGCCTCTTACATCCATCATTGATCACTGAAAGTCAGCACTTTACAAGCTCAAAAGAACAGGCTATTTATTTATTTTCTATCATTGATTTTCTTCCTTACATAAGTGTCCCATGCTGCTGCCTTAAACTTTGTCTTTGGCCATCCACTGTAGGGATCAGGCCAGAAGCAGTACTGTTGCTCTTGATATAGGCACTGAAAGACCTGAGTACTTTCATATACTCTTCACACAGCCATCAGCAGAATTGCACAGTGTTCACTGCTGATCATGGAGGGTGCCTGGAGATTCATTTTCCTGCAATGACTGTGCCAGAGCCTATTTCTGAGTAATTCATCGTCGATTTGTCAGAGTGGTCAGTCCTCATAGAAAACAGTCTTTTATCTCTGACACAACCAGCATGGCTTTAATGGGAAGGGACTTTTTAACCAAGACAGTTTAAAAACACTTGCCTTTTGACCCCTTTCTTTGAGATGTGATTGAATGTGTGGAGTGTTTTTGCAAGGAGTGCAGAATAAATAAGCAGTGAGTGAGCTGTCACAAGCTGTGGAGTGAAGGTCGTATTCTTTTTTTCACTTGTGTTTTGCCAGATTAACTTCAATGAAATGGGTGGCTGGTCTGAATTGAGACCATTTCTGTGATGAGTTACATGTGTTGCACCAAAGGGCAGAGTGAAACTCTGGTAAAAGCTGCCTCATTTAGAAGGAAATCAGAGGGGGAAAAAAAAGTATCAATACTAATAAGGTGACAAAAACAGCATGTAGGAGATGAAAAGCACGAAACATACTATTATTTCAATGTCAGGGAAAACTGCTCTGTCAGTGCAAAGCTGTTGCTTCCGCTGTCACGCAAGGTTGATTTTTCATTTTAAATAACCAGCTTCAGTCTGTGAGTGAAGGGGTTTTAGGTTTGGGTAAACTCCATCCGCCCACTTACAAATTACATGCATGTTAAAACATTCCTTCCCCAGGAGATTTAGAGGTAAGGGCCAGTGGGATGTGCATGCGTGCGTGTCCCCCCATGGCTTTTCCAAGGAGGGCAAGTGCAGTTAGCATCCCAGGAGAGGCAGATTTCAAAGTCTGTGGCATACCCATATGTCTCTCAAGCCTCCCTGCACCTGGCTTTGCCTGTAACCATATAGACAAGGACCCCATAATTATATGAACAAAAACTCTGAGCTCTCCAAGAGGGCTCAAAAACTTTGGGACTCCCATGCAGTCATGCCCATGTTAATGCAACTGCCACTGGAGAATGCCCACAGCTCCACAGGAGCTTGAGCCAAAGAAAATACAGCTGGGAGGAGATGCCACAGCAGGGGCACGTGTACAGAGTCTCCAGGATGCATTTGCTTTGGCACGGGCTCCGAGGACTGCAATGAGCAGAGCAGTGTGAGGGCTGCTTTGCTTCCCCGTGTCACAGACTTTCCTCAGCTTGCCTCCATAGCTTTGCATATGAGCAGTACTTTAAAGCATCGTAGAGGTGAGCTATGGAAAAGCAGTTTTTTCACAGGTGTAACCACAGTTACCTGAGCCACCTTGAGCTGTGTTGGGCCTTAGCTGCAAGCCAGCTGCACAAGTGAGGTGATTTTGCCTGGTCTGCTGGTGGGATCGCAGGCTATAGGAGGCTCTGTGTGCAGAGACCAGACCATGGCAGGCACCTGAGCTTACTGTGACTTGCTGTGGACAGGTGCATAATGGAGAAATTTTGGTTTAGGAGCTCTAGAAGAAGGCAATGAAATTAGCACTGCAGTGTGGAGCACTCCTTGAAGAAATCCTCATTGGGAACTAGTAGGAAATTACAGTTATGTATTCTATAGTGTGAAATACATATTTCTGTATATAACAAGTATATTTCACACTTTAAAGATGTATATTTTGATACTGTCATCAGGATCAAATTTGCCACTCAAATAAATACCATAAAATTTACATAAGCAAACCTGACCAAAGGTGGGAAAGAAGAGATTAGATCATGTTGTACATAGTGTGCTGAGGTTCAGCGATTAGGACCCACATGCTTAGAGGTATTTAGAAGTTCTGGATCTATGTCATTTACCCAAGGTCATGCAAGCAGTTTGAGGTAGAGGAAGTAATTGAAAGCATTTTCTCCACTGTTTTGCTTGTTTTTGTGCATGGGAATTACACATGTACGTGTGTATGAGCATGTTGAAAAGCACATTTTTGGACAGTTGCTTCATCCATTCTCTTCTGATGTCTTCCACACGTGTGGCTTGATGCTTTACTCACTAGAATGTCTTTCCTATCATTTACTAACCATTGACTGAAACTGATACATCCTTGTTCTTCTTTGAGCAGTATCACATATTCCAAAATAAAGGCTTGTTGATTAACCATATGTAACTAAAAATAAGCAAAAACCCAAAATATCCTTTAGTTGTAACATTTCATTTAGCCCAGATCTTTCACTAAGGTCTCTTTTTGCTCAAGCCTTTATGTCTAGGCTCTGCACTTTTTAGTGTGCAGTTTTCAAAGACACACTTCCCCACACACCCCACTGGGGATCCTTTGGATCCAAAATCTACAGGGGTTCTGGCTGTTTATCAACTGTTTTGGTGGCATTCACATGCAACAATCTCGAGTGTTGCACTTCTTTCACCAGCAACTTGCACAGGACTCCTACAGCTTTCCTCATCAAAGGACGAAGTAATTTGTTTGGAGTAAAAAAGGACTACTTCCCAGGACGCTCTTCCTCTGTGCTGCCACCATGATGTGCATTTGCAAACAAAAGAATGAGTACTCAAATTTAGTTTGATTTGTATAATCTAGTTTCCCACTTGGTCTGTTTCATATACACACATGTAAGAACCATGCAGAAATTCATCTGCCTGTGGTTAAAAAGTGACTTTTCAGTCAGTGATCTTCCAAAGTCTTCCTCACCACCCAGGGCTTCTAGAACATGGCACTGCTATGGGATGATCATCACAGGAGCAGTTGCTACTTTAGGCAGAAAACCTCAGAAGCACAGGGACTTCTTTTCAACTATTACAGAGACGAGACTGGGTAGAAAGAATCTGTTTATCTTGCTGTCCGTGCACTTAGAGCGATGGCCCAAGGCTTGTCAAAGAAGCCCGGACTGACAAGAAGCACATACACATCTCAGAGGCCGATGGTGTTTGATAGCTGGGATGACATGGAAGATTTCACATTCTTCAGTTCTAATCTCTTATAACAAAATGGAATTCAAACCTAACCCTCAAGAAAATAAGTCAGCTCTGGTTAGTGTCATGCCATGTCCCATGCATTCGTCAGGATTTGTTTTTGGTGGATTAGAACTATCGTTTACCTATTTTCTGCTTGGTCAGCAGTGCTATTGTTTTAGCCGATATTTTCAAAAGGTGTTTATTTTTGCTGCTAATCTAAGATGAGCCCTGTAATTATCTGTGAAATGGAGGAAGCAGTCTGGGGCAATTCCTTTCTGTAGCTGTGAAGTTCTCTGAAGGCAATGCCTGATGATCACCATTGCATGTTTTCTGAGGTGCCTTTTTCTACAGCTATTTCAAAAACAGTTGCATCACATTTCACCCCAGTGCTTCCTTAACATGTTTTACTAAGAATGCCTCTGACAGAAAGCAGAGACTTTTTGTCTCCTAGATGGATTAAGTGCCATAATAGTGTTTGTGATGAGAAGTATCTTCTCTCTGCCTTAATATTTTTATTTAATGCATGTTTTGTGGTGTATTTCACATGCTGGGCTCCAGAGCTAAAACAACACCTTGTACCTACTAGGCAAAATAAATGAGAGATTTTAACTTTCGCCATTTCTCATCTTCTCAAGACACAACATAGGATGGTTGGAACAAAGAGATAAGAAGTGTAACTGCCTTCTCCCAGCTTTTTAGCCCTTCTTCTCCTTGTCCTCTGCTCTTTGCCACACAAACATAACTGGGTGCTGCTGAAACTGTAACACCTTTTTCCTGCTCTGTCAGATGCTCTGTTGGCTGCTCTAACATCATCTTTCAGAATGTAATGCTTGTTTATACCTGGGCAGATTTCAGTCCCTGCTGCAAGGTTCCCTGGCATTTGTTTAGCTCCTTCCTCTTGCCTGGTTTTCCTCTGCTTCTTTCTCTTTCTTGTTTTCTCTCCTTTCTCGCTCTTCCTTACTGTCCCAGACCTGCTCTGGACCCATGGATCATCTCTGACAGCTTTTACTTTCACTCTCTGCTTTTGCTCTGCCTATTTATTCCTTGCTTCAAGCAGCCTTTTATAGACCAGCCAACTCTGTTAATCACAGGTTAGGGAGAGGTTCCACCTCTCTCTAGGGAGCTAGATATAATTATTCAGGACATATATATTTTTCTCTCTCTCCTATATGGTTCTGTCTTTTCTTCTGAGATAGGACACTGCTCTAGATGCCTCCTGGAGTTGAAATGGCATAGGAAATCCCCACACTGCCCAAGCCAACAGCTGAGTTTGGATTGTACAATATTCCCTGGATGTTCAAATCTAGATCTAGACAAGTTCAGCCTGGGCATTCACCTGGAAGGGAAACTGGTTCACAAATGACCAACACAAGGCCTTTAAAATCTGTAAAGTATCCTAGGTCCAAGATGTTCTATAAAACCTCTGCATTCTGTTAGTTTACACCTTCAGTCTTGCTCTGATCTCCCTAAACATGCCAATGAAGACAGCTGGAGGTCTGGTGGAGTTGCCACCAAGATGTTTGACGCAAACACAATGCTGTAGTGGGATTAAGACTATTTACAATAACTGGTTACTTGATTTTTAATTGAAGCAGATGGGGAATGCACTGATACAAATGTTGGTTGTAAATGGATTAAGAAAAATCACAGTACATACTTGTGAAGACTCCAGTAAAACACCTGAAAAACCCACCACCACCAAAATATCTAACAGCCCCCTCCATCCCCCTCACCTCCCCCCACCCCCAGCCCTGAAACGTGATGGCCATAGTACTTTTAAAGGTGGGGATTGTAAGTAGGGAAAAATAATTGTCTATGTTCAGGATCACCATTAAACTTTCAAACCTCTCTGTGCATTTGTACTGAGCCTAATACAACAGCTATGATGGTGGTTTGCGAGAGGTACAATAATATATATGTGAACACAAATGACATTAGTGTGTTTCTAAAGAGTCAGGGATGCCCTGTACACCTGTCTTCTCTCGTTCTGCAGCATGCAGGGGTTGTGCCCTTCCACTATAGAAATGGCCTTCTGAAAGAGCCTCTTTGAGGCAGTGATCAAAGTCTACTTCTGAGCTACTCCAGTTACCAGCAAAGTGCAGAAAATAAACTTGAATTTGTATTATTAATTTAACAACATCATTATGAATGAACTGCAGGAAACAATGCATCTTCCTACATAAACAGTATAAATAAAACTTCTGATAAGCACTGTACTACATTGAATTCCTCATTCTTTTCTTTGAGAGCGTTCCAGATTTTAGTGTGCAGTTTAATCAACTTCATACGTGCTTGAGTTGAGCAAGTCAAAGCTGACATGACCCCACACAAGTAAAAGCATCCCTCGCACGAGAAATCACATTCTGCTTATTTACTATATATGAAAACAGTCCCAGATCATTCCTTCCCTGAGGCAACAGGAGCATTTCAGTGTTTCCTTAACCACTGCCACCCTTCAACACTTTCCAGGAAGCAAGCCTTGTTCTCAGGATGGCCCCAGCTGCATGGTCATTAAAGCTGAGGTGAAGCTGATGAAATAAAATGATGAAATCCTCAACTTTAATTTATTCAGCTGTAATAGGGTTACCAAAGCATGCAAAGCATGGTGCTGTTTAACCTCTCTTTTCTAAGAACTATTGATCATGCTTAAATTCTTTTGTATTTAAAATTTTGGGCTGTGCTTTGGCAAAGATTTGAGTATAGGATTAGCTTCTCCTGCAGATTGCCTCATTTAAATTAACAAGGCTGTTTGCATGAGTTAAATAAATATATATGTAAGCTGATACGATATTTTTAATTAAAAAGATAGTACAGTGTGTTGATACAATACTATGTGGGTGGTAGGCATTAAAGAAAAGACAGAGAGCTGAGTTAAGCAATTCAGGTGGTGATTCAGATCTGCATTAAATGGCAAAAATTCTGGAAAAAAACCCAACCACTTTTTGGAAGCATACTTATGTCAGGCCTGTGTAGGCATCCTTTTAAAATCAGACTCCTTTCAAAGTCATGGCACTTGTGTCTGGGCTGGAAATTATCCAAAGGATTCCAGCTCTATGGTTGCGTATGATTCAATTTCTTTAAAAAACTGAGCTTTGGGAAGGGACTGTGACCACTTCTGGAATGTGGTAAATTAAATCCTTTGTTATCTATAGACAGACATCTCAGGGGTTACACCAGTGCAAACCCCTCTTCATTTCAGACCTTGTCACTGGATACTTTCTACTTGATGCAGGAAGGTAAAGAACATGATGGGGAGACAGGTGTCTCCTGAGCACTTGGGTCCAAGCACCCAGGACCTGCTTTTGTTCCTGTTATCTTCGAATCAGGAGTGGCTGTCTGAGAGACAGGGGCTTAGCCCTGCAAGAAACACCCACAGTTTTCTCTGGCTTCAAGACAGCAAGTCCTGTCTCTGTTTACTCATTATTTGTATAAAGGAAAAGAAGTAATTACTATGGAATAAACATCTAAAACATCCTCTCAACAGCAAAAACAAAAATGGGGGGGTGGAGGTGGAGGGGGGAATCTGCCATACAGAACACTTCTGTTTAAATGAGCACAGGAAAACAGCAAATGTGCAGTGGCACCTGGAGCAAAGAAATACCTTGGTGTTGGCAGCTCACAGCACACACAGCAGACTGTGGTCACAGCAGATGCTGCACAAACCAGGAAAAACTTCAGACAAGTCCCAGAGTTTTCCAAGTAAGAGTTCATCCATCATTAGCCTTCTTCTGGGTACCGGACAACATACCAAAGGGATTAACAGCTTAATCGTAGCTGATTCATACGTGGTGATTTTTTTATTTATTTAGCCATTAGGATCTTCCTGTTACAGACAGGGGAAACTGAGGCACACAATGGTGAAGTAACTTGTTGAAATGTTCCCTGTGAAAGGGTAAAAAATAGAAGGGGGCTTGCTTGAGTCTTCTTATACCCCTTTATCGCTTCTGTGATGGTTTACTAGAGGAGTTATAGTTTTTTACTTGCATATCTGTGTCTTTTCTGGCTTTAATAACATATGAGTACAATCTATTGCTCACATTTCCCTGATTTTTCCTGCAGTAAAATGAAGTTAGTTACACTACAGGTGAAAGAGGTAGTAAGGCTGACCTGCACACTGTCATTTCACTGGAGGCTTTCATACTTGTAGGAAGTTATAGGATCATAGAATCATGAAGGTTGGAAGACTTCTAGGATCATCAAGTCAAGCCATCAATCCAATACTACCATGACCACTAAACTATGTCCTAAGTTGCCACATCTACATGGTTTTTGAACACCTCTAGGTATGGTGACACCACCACTTCCCTGGGCAGCCTGTTCCAATTCTTGGCCACTCTTTCAGTAGAGAAATTTCTCTTGGTATCCAAACTAAACCTCCTCTGGCGCAACTTGAGGCCATTTCCTCTCATCCCATTGCTATTTACTTGGAAGAAGAGACCAACGCCCACCTCTCTACAACCTTCTTTCAGGTAGTTGTAGAGAGCAATAAGGTCTCCCCTGAGCCTTCTCTTCTCCAGACTAAACAGTCCCAGTTCCCTCAGCCGCTCCTCATAAGACGTGTTCTCCAGACCTCCTCAGTAGCTTCGTTACCCTGCTGTGGTGCCCTTATGTTGCCCTTTGTCGCCTTTAGGTACTGATCAAAGCCAATGCAGGGGCCAAACACTTTGCAAAGGCATCGCAATTTTGCAGGTTTGCTCCCCTGGTCCCAGGCAGTTTAACTGTGAAAACAGGATGCAGTACAGCAGTCCGGACCTGATGCACTGCGTTATCAGTCTGTTGTCGTTCATCTCCGTTTTATGAATGGCGGGGAAGTGACAGCCGTACACAGGGATAAACAGCCATCGCCGCAGAGATGCTTTGAACTGCTCCATTCCTTTGGGAAAGAGATTTAAGATAAAGCTGAATCTGGAAAGCATCAGCGATGCACCGAGAGCAGCAGATCACCCCCACGGCTTCGGACCTTTCCATCACTTTCTGCTCTGNTGCTGCTGCTGGCGCTGGGGCACGCCTGGACCTACCGGGAGGAGCCACAGGACGGCGACAGGTGGGTGTCCCCCCGCCGCGGTCCCCCGCCCTCCTCTTTCTGCGTGTTTCCCCCCAAACCCACCGCCTCCTTTTTCTTTTCTC
>VYZX01002595.1:96298-112537 GCA_013401335.1 Brachypteracias leptosomus | reverse complement strand
TTTTAAATAATTCGACTCCCCGCCTTGCAGGGAGGTTTGCTCCGAGAACAATATCGCCACCACCCGGTACCCCTGCCTGAAACCCACGGGCGAGCTCACCACCTGCTTCAGGTGAGCGCAGGGCGGATGGACGGGGGGGGGTCGCGGAGCCGCGGGGAACACGCGTGGCCGCGGATCGGGGCTCGCCGCCCCGGGGGGTAGTCCGGGGGACACACGCGTGTTGGTGTCAGCAGCTGTGGCAGCAATTTGCCTCTCCCTCGCTCTGTGCTAACCCACTCCCAGCATCTCTACCACCCCACGCACGGGGGAACAGGTAACTCTGTCACATCCGTCTCGCGTTTCGGCACCTCCTTTGGCAAGTCCTGCTGTTGCCCCAGTGAAAGGTTTTAGTGACTCGCTGCAAATGTCACCTCAAACGCATCGCTGGAGAGGATACTGTGGTATCGATTGCTGCAGCCTGGCCGTCAGTCATTGATACAGGGAGAGAGGCTTCCTCTGACCGGCACGTCTAGGAATGCATTGGAGGTAAAGCCGCATCAGTTGCAGGATAATCAGTGAGATCAACTGGAGTCATGCCACCCAAAAAACGTTTACATTTAGGTAGATGAATCATACCTTCAGAATGAGTAACTTCTTCAGCAACCAGCTCTGGGGGAGACCAGCACAGGCCTCTCAAATTAAATAAGATGAATCCAACCCTGAGTTTTCATTTTTCAGCTGTGTATTTGAGAAACATCATCTGGTTTTTTAAAGCTATTTTAATGACAAATGCCAAGAACAGTTGACAGTAGGTGTGCTTTTTCAGAAACATACACAAAGTATGAGCACACGCACGCATCCCTTTACTGATGTCCTCTGATTAGTCGCATCCCCACAAATGAGATGTTTCAGCTACAAAAGCTGTTTTTGGTGAGAGGTTACTTCTTGGAGGCAACTGTGCTCTGCCTGTGTTTGTATGCCTATGTGTGGCAGGGAGCCACTTATATATATCAAAAATATGATAAGGCGCTTTAATGCTTGTGAAAAGTGTTAGAGGGATCCCAGGGTGTTTTCTGTTTGGCAGAAATACCAGAGAGCTGCAGACACATGGTGCTGCAGTGCTGTCCCTCACTCATGCACTCTGGGTTGGTTCATGGCCTCTGGCAGCCACAGCCACCAAGGAAGGTGTCACATTGCTGACTGGTTCTCAGCAGTGGTTAGCATCCTTACAGCCCCTGGGAAGGGATCTGCAGGGACTGGAGACCACCCTCCCCTGCTTCCCCTATCTTCTCTCTCCTCTCCCTGTGAGGGTGAGGCAGAACCCTCTTACAAGCAGCTCCGTAGTACCTCTCAGAGAGAGGCAGTGTGTGAGTTTTGCAGGGAAGGAGAGTACTTGGTGGAAGCTGCAGCATTTCTCTGGTTTGGGAGCAGAGCACTGAGGTGAACAGGGTTGTGCTGAGAGGTGAGTTACTGAAGGAAAAAGATGCATAAAGCAGTGCACATATGACTGTCCTGCTAGTTACTGCATGTCCCCCGTCTGAGCAAAGTGGGTCTGCTTTGTGTGTAATGGATGAGGGCTTCACGGGCTCCATTGGCTGTTGTGGGACACCATGCAAAGAAAGCAGGACTCTGGCTGCTAAGTCCCACTTGTACTTTCTTTCATCCTTGCTGAGGTATTTCTGACCTTTGGGCTCTAGTTTTGCTGAGCCATCCCTCCCCAGCTCCCCCCTGCACAATCCCAAGCAGTATCCACCATCCCAAACTAGCACAAACTGTGAATAAGCATTTCCAAATAGCTGCATTGGACTCTAGGTTGTTTCGGTTCATGTTTTCAAATCTTTTCTGTATCTATGATTGATAGGGCTGCCTTGCTTTAAGAAAGAAAAAATCAACTTCCGTGTAATCATGTGTTTTCAAGGCCTAACCTTCAGGGTTGGGTGAGGAGGGGTCCAGCCCCCACCCTGCGAGCTCTCTTTCATGATGTCCATAAGCACAAGAGCAGGGCAGCATCTCTGAAATGGAGGCGTGCAGCTTAGCAGAGCAGCTCTGCATGGAGGACATGCCTGTGCTCTGATATGGACCAGCATCATCATCTGATGAACTGTAGGGGAAGGGCAACATCCCTGTTGCTCCTGGTGGCAAGGTGCGCTTCCAGCAGGCATGTGAGGTTAACCTTGGCAGCACACTTTTTAATTTAAGATTCATTGATACTTTGAGGTTGAGGCTGTTAACAAGATGACAGGAAACTTGCAAGTGTTGACTAATCCTATGGTGCCTCAAGATGGGTTTTGTTTTGTAGGACATTCAGGTACTTTAGAATTCAGTTTTCACATCTGGAATGAGAGCAAACATTTAAAAAACTTCAGCTGGACAGAAACTCGGGTGTGGCTTTAGAGAATTTTCAATCCAGGTTTCTGGGAAACTTGGTTTTTGTGTTCTAATATTTAAGTCTTACTAAGTTTCAATGTTTATCCTCTTAGACAGTTTTTTTCACAGTATTTCATAATGACAATAGTTATGAATAATAAATTTTTATACATTGTTAGAGGTAGTTTAAAAGGATAGTTAATGTCAGCTGCTATTTACTATTGGCATACATACCTCATTTCTTTTCTAGGTCAAAGTACCTTTTGTGTAGATATTAAACAAACTGACACAAAATTTATCTCGTGTCATAACACGTCAGGGCTAAGGCAGAATATACCACTACTAATGATCTGCTGAGCAATTACTTAAATAGAAAAAGAAATACATTTGAAGTCAGATGTCAAAATTCCTGAGCAAAATTAGTTTTCCAAAGCATAAATTCTTGACTGAAAGTAATTTCATCCTTTTATTCCTCCTGCAAGAATTTTTCATGAAAATCAGCATGTTTGCAGAGCACTTCAATAAAAATAGCATCTTTTCATCTCAAAAAAATACTTCTTAATTTTTTTTTTTTAAACCAGATTTACTCATGAATAAAGATGAGCCAAACAGAGGGCCAAGCCAAAAGTGGGGCCAAGCACTGAGACTATATTGGCATTTTTCCTTGTGGTCATAGCAACCTTGTACATAATTAGATGTATTTTTCCTTTTTGAATGGTGCAGTCTGGCCCTTGGCTTAGTTTGATTTGTATTTTGTTGGATGTTCTTTGTATTTTTTTCATAAGAGTACAGGGGAACAGATGAAAAAAGCAGTGGAAGCTTGTACGATATCTTTCTGGTGTAAATCTTGTCTAAACTCTCGTATGTAACTGCACAAAGTACCCCTTTAGTAATGGCCCCGTCGTGTAGGTAAAGAGAGTAAGTTCTGTAGATTTATTGGTAGCGTAATTGTCCAGTAAGACTTTGAATTCCTACTGTATGCAAAATCCATCAAATCTGATGAAATTTGGGCAGCATGAGAATATGAGACTCCAATCATGTTACTGTCTTCTTCAGCTATTCAAATGTGATGTTAACCTGTTTCAGACAGACTACTAAACAATTTGTTGACATGTTAAATTACATGAATGCTGCTGCAGTTTTCTTCAGTGCTTCCATATGTTATCACTTGTGTTTCAGTGACAATTCAGTTTGTACATCCTATCAACAGTCCTTTTCCTTACAGTCCTTCATTTCAAACAGTGCTCCTGTACCTTGTTTCTGCAGTCCAGAAGGAAAAACGGCATCTGGAATAGGAATTCCCATACTTTATCTTGATCGTGGAGCTGTGTTCCTGTATGAGGATGGTAGTGGTTATGTCAGTTTCCAGTTCAGGAGGCTTGACATTTAATACGATACAATTTATTAATTGGAGTTGCTCCTGTTTTAAAAAACAGCAAAACTTTATCACCTAATTAACTGCTGTATATTAGGAGGTCCAAACACTACATTTGGTTAGAATTCAGAGGGTGTACTGAAAATCACTCAGAAGGACAAGATACAGACTTAACAGAAACATTTGCTGGTGGGGAAGCTTTGTCCAACACCAATTGCAGGAAGATTCGAGCATGAAACAGATGGGAAAATGAAAATTTTTGTATCCCCTGACTGTGCAAACCTCTTCATCTGGTAGACACTTAAATATTGTTGTAAATTGATTTGAAAGAAATAGTTTTGCTCATTTTCAGAAATTGTTGGGAAAAAAAAAAGTGCTAAATTAAGGAAAGCAGCATGTGTGAATCAAGCAAATGAAAATTTGAACCTGGATTTGTGTAACCTGGAAGAACACTTTAGCCATTGCCCTCATGGACAAAGGTTTTTCCTTTTATTCAGCGGAAACTATTAGCCTAATTCCCTCTCAACTTGCAAATTTGACTTGGGGAACAAAATTGACTAAATTACTTGGTTTTAAAATGGATTTTTTAAAACAAATAGACTACTGACCTGTTGAGCGAAATTATCCATCTTTCTCTGACAGCATGGTGAGCACTCTGTATTTCCTGCATTTTTTTCTGAAAATGAAATGTGCAAGTTCCTCAAGGAACATATTAAATCCTAATTCTGTGTGTGTGTAGTGATGAAGGCTGCTCCTTCCTTCTGCAGGACCAGCAGGGAGTAGGAGGTTTAGAATAAGAGTGCTTGGCAGATTAGTCCTAGCTAATGATGGTAAAATCTTTGTAAAGATGAGGCAAATCTTTACATGTTGTATCTCCAAATAAACACCATGTTATGGTGTTAAATCTTGTAGAACTTATTCGGTAACTTGTTTTTGTAGCATTTTGCAAGCAAAAGATCTTCCAATAGGATGAATACATTCCAACATAGGTTGTCAGCTTCTTCATCTGATAATTAACTGCTACAAGTATTTTACAGAGGCTCTCCCTACATTTTAGGTTTTGAATTTTGCTGTGAAAGATTGCTTTACATTTCATAACAAAAAGACAATTCAAATGTACTACAGAAGAGAATGTGTGTATACTTACACCCTACTTAATTCTGATGCTAACCAGAGATTGCATGCCTCAAAAAGCATTTCTTTTTACTCTCTTGAATGCTGATATTGCTGATGGAGCCTACTATTTTTATAGACTGTATCATTTTGCACATTCTTAAAAGATAAAAGTAACTGCAAGTAAGTTGGATTGTAGCTGTTTCACAAAGAGCAGCACTTTCACTAATAGGCCCTTGGGGAACATATGCAATTCCTGGTTCTCAGATACTTGATGAGCATGTTGCAGAACTTTCCAAGAGGAAAAAAAATTTACTCTGTACGATTTTGAAGCTTTCAGCTGGCGTAAGCAAGGATGACATTTTGTCATCTTATCTTCTGACTTCTCTTTTCAGAGATTTCTTTTTTATTACTGCCGTTGTGTTTCCTCTCTGAAGTTTTGCTGACTATTGCAGTTTCAATAGAATTTGAAAAGCCCCAACTGATATATTATAACAGTAAACCCAAAAAAAATGTAACTGATTAGAGCAAAATACTGCATAATCTCCAGTTATCTTGCAGGGAAATGCACTCCATGGTGGAATTTTGCTTAAAATTTAAGACAGGATATTATTTTTAATTTTGTTTTGGTTTCAGAAAACTAAACATACACAACATCTGTAATTCCCTGTCTGCCAAAAGAGTTTCCTTGCATTTCAATAAACTAACAATTCTTCTTTTGCACGTAGCTCAGTGGTGAAGTGCCACGAGCCGCTGGCTCTGTGCATCACTCAGGGGTAGCATCAACATCTGAAACGTGCCTGTGTAGACTTTTCACAAGAGTGCTACTGTGAAGAGCTGCAGCAATGCTACTTGGTGAGCAGTTTGAAAAGGAGGAGTGTCAGAACTTATTAATTTATTCACCCTATCAATAAGTCTGTGAATATGCATATTGTATTGGGCCTTTTGGACTCCATATAAAACATCATCATGAAAATGATGTGTCCAGCAGCTCTGTGATGTGGCACACAGAGTGCTGCTCTCCAAGTCTTGCTAGTACTTGTTCTACTAATTCATTCACTAGCATGTTGTTCATGAAGAGATGCAACAAACATAAGTGTTCCTCTAGTTAAAAAGTTTTTTGTTTCTGTTTTATGTATATATCCATATTTATAAAATATTCCTGGAAATTGTCATCACAGGTAGACTTTTGTACATATGAATAAATAAAATTTTGCTTCAGTATGTAACTTTCTTACAGAACAGTGTATGCTACAATGATGCTAGGACATTTTTCCCAGCTTTCCTAGAATTTTTTTCTCACTACTGCTTTGAAAGTAGCACTTCTAAGTGTCATAGTTCTGATTGCAGTCAGTCCTTAGTTTGATTCAATTTCCTTTGCTGTGATTGCCAAGGGAACAGATTGCTCACAGTTACTGAGACATGTTGTGAATATCTGCCAGTTAAGAGTAACACCAATGCCACACACATGTCTGTAGGTTTCCATACTGCATTTGTGTGGTTGTGACTTTCTGAGTGACTTTGCTGTCTCAGGTGCTAAGGCTAAAGATCTTAATTCTTACTGTATTTTGGTGAAGTTAGTGACACTTGAGATCTTAGCAGGTGTGGATGCTACTGGCTGGAGCAAAGCCTCCTGCAGCAAAAGGCCATGCTGCTGTGGGTTCACTGCACAGTGTCTCCTCTGTACAGCCAGTTCACTTAAAAATGGGCCAATATAATTAATGGTGTTTCAGAGCATTGCATAATTACTATGAGTGATGCACTGAGATGGGACGTGCTATAAGGATGAGGTTGGGCAAATGGTTGTTCGTGTAGTCCAGAAGTTTTTGATGTTCACATCAAAGTAGTTTGGAGAACTTTAAAACTGGCAAGCAAGAACTTTATGATAAGTGCCCTCCTTGGTGGTTTGATTGATAATGAAATCCAGGTGCATTGCATTATGGTTTTCATCTACAGAACATGGGGTTAAATATGAACTGACTTTCCTGGGCATGTCATCTAGCTTAGAGACTCCAGACAAACAAAATAGTAGCCCCAGGGCCTCCCATGGCTGATATGAAATATGTAATAAAAATAGGCCGCCAAAGGGAATATGACTTTTGTAATTATCTTAAGTACTGTGTATGCTCCCTAAGGTCAGGCTGCTTTGTCCTTAAAAAAGTGATTGCAGTTGTTCTTGCTAACAGCAGGACGTTATTACTACTTATATTACTGCCCCCATTGTGATAGTTGGATTGTTCTCTATGGATTGTGGTCAAAACAGGCAAGACAGAAAAGGCAGGAATGGAAGGATAAAGATATGGAGTGGCAAGGAAGAGAAAGAAAGAAAAAAAAACAAACAGGAGGCATGGAGCAGGCAGAAAAAAAAAATAGACATAAAAAGAGAAAAATTCTGTCTTGATGGTGGTTTGTGTGACAGATACGTGTGTGATAGAAGGGAGGTAATCACTCCCTAAAAGAGTATAATTTAAATGCTTCCAGACTTCTTTTTTTTTCCCAGGAAAACAAAACATCAGCTGAAACCAAACAAAAACACACACATACTTGTGCACCTTCCAATGAGACTGGAAGCTCAGCTACAAGAGTTGATGCATCTTCCCTTCCCTTCCCTTCCGTTCCCTTTCCCAAAGTGCAAGTCTGTGTGGGGCAGGAGGATCACCTTACAGGTAGATATTTAAATTGCCCATTCAGTCTTCACTCAGTTCAGATTGCCTTCACTCATTGAAATAGCACAGAATTATTGGGAAGTAGTTGAACGTGAAATATTTAAACTAAGCTTGGGAAAATAGATGAGGCTTGCTAGGCACCCCAAATAAGATGGGATTGCCCATATTCTGCTGTGAAGGCCATTGCCCAGTATGAAGACCATGTGGGTGACAGGTTTTCTGAGATTTCTGCTGTGCTTGTCTATTTTTCTGTCACCACATGTTTGGGAGAACACTTACTGTGTGTGTGCAACAAGGCGACATGAAGCAGGTACTTGTGAGATACCTGAGGTGGCTGGTACCGCTGATTTACAGATGTGCATTACCTGGGGTATGTCACACTTCAGATTTTGCTCACTCTTGTGCAGTGCTGGTCATTTGGGGCATGTGTGATTTTGGGTTACATTGAGATTGTGCTGAATTCTCACCACCTTGAGTTTAATCTTTTGGTTTTCTCTCCAGTGCAGTGCCCTGAGTCCTGAGATGACTTTCCTCTCATTGTGTGAGTCATTGCTGAGGGTTCAGTATCAGTGTCCCTTTAGCTGGGGCTGTTGGGGATGTCAGAGGGGTTGCTTTGTGCTGAGTCAGTGACAGGGAGAAGATCCTCTCTGGAGATCTTCACTTGTGGTGCTTATTTCTCCTACAGACCCATATGGGTCACTGCAGGGTTCCTCTCTTTAAAATTCATGCTTACTAAGAGGCTGCAACTTGTGCCTACCATCCAAATAAGTAGAGCTGACTTTGACTTACAGTAAAACAAACATTCCCCAAATTCTGCTCAGGATTTTTTTTCTCTCTATTTTCCATTTTCTGTTTACTCGATTTCAGTTTTCAAACCAACGGTGGCTTCTTTTGTAAACTAACAGTAGCAAATGTAACTCTGCTGGTCTACTTTACTGTTTTTTCTCTGTTGTTTCAATTGTAAGCAGAAACAATGGAGAGCAGAATCCATACAGTGCTGACTTGGTTTCTTCTTGGCCTGGGAAAAGAAAGCAATTTGTTTGCATCTCCTTGAGGATAGCTCTATTTAACAGTTGAAGAGAAAAACAATTCCAGTTGCAGACAGTAATCTCAGAGCTTAGTTGTGTTTGGAAAATCCTTCTTGCCTAAAGATTGTTTTCCATCATGTTGTGTTGATTTCATTGTTGAACCTCATTCAAAAAATGAAGTATGAGACTGCAAAGCATTTAGTGTACAACCCACTATTAAAAATATGTACTTCCAGGGTTTTTGTTAAACTTAAGTTCTAACCACAACCATTTTAATTGATGATTTGCGCTGGAATTTAAGTAAGGTGAAATGCACAATGATTATATTCACTGTATTAATATTAACAGCCATTCAGTAGCAAATGCATATCAAATAGACTTTTTTGCCTTCCTTTTCAAATGCCCTGGGAGCTAAAGCAATGTATACAAGATCTTTTAAGTGGAAGACAAAGACAAAAACAAAGTTATAATCTCAGTTTTTATATGTATTGTTCTTGGACAATGAATAAGCTTATTGTAAGTCAACGACAAGTTAAACTAGAGAGAGAGTTTGGAGAAATATAGGACAATATTCATCTGGGCTAGCAAGTGTATGACAAATACTAGTCTTTCTATAGAGAAGTTACTGGTGCATAGCTTCACAGAATCACAGAACCATGGAATGGTAGGGGTTGGAAGGGACCTCTGGAGATCATCTAGTCCAACCCCCTTGCCAAAGCAGGTTCGCCTAGGGCAGGTTACACAGGAATATGTCCTGGTGGGTTTTGAAAGTCTTCAGAGAAGGAGACTCCACAATCTCTCTGAGCAGCCTGTTCCATCACCTACATAGTAAAGAAGTTTTTCCTGATGTTGAGGTGGAACTTCCCATGTTCAAGTTTGTGCCATTGCCCTTCATCCTATCATTGGGCACCACTGAAAAGAGACTGGTCCCATCCTCTTGACACTCATCCTTCAGATACTTATAAACATTGATCAGATCCCTTCTCAACCTTCTCTTCTCCAGGCTCAACAGGCCCAGATCTCTCAGCTTTCCAATGTTATACAACAGAGTTCATGTTGGCTTCATATTCTCTTTACTCTTCCTCAAGGGAGAAGGCTGACCAGCTAATTCTCCATAACAAGACGTGTAAGTCAAAGAAGTTATATGATACAGTCTGCAAAATGGATGAAGAAATACAGGAAGCATTATTGTAATATTTTATGAGTAATGGGTAAATGCTGGCAATTTAGAAATTTGTGAAAACACACCAAAAAAAAAGTATGCTCAGAATTCTTTTTATAAGAGAGAACAAATAACTTTATTGGATGCATCATTTCATTGTAAATAACTTCCTGCCCAGTGCTCCAATGTTTCAGTGGAATGTTAATATCTCTATGGTCACATTCAACACATTTAATATATGTTGTAAATCTGACATCTTGCCCATTTAACAAGATATTATTATCATACTCAATTTTCATTATAGAGTTTATTATCATAGCTGCACCAAAAAAGCGGTGTCGTTTCCTAAACATTGCTCTCTGGAATTCTGACAAAACCCCTCAGTTTAGATATTATTGCCTTTGAGAGTTGAAATGAGTTATAATTCAAACAAAAATAGCCAAAGGCAAAATTATTTAATCTTTATAATAGCATCTGTGGGAAGAGAAAAAATGGGTGAAAATGGGGTTGAAGGTCTTTGGTAGATCTTAGTGGTTGAGAAGTGGAGAGTGAGAGAGAGATTTGTGGAACCAGGGGTCACTAGAGCTATTGTTCGGTAAATGCTTGATCCTCCTGGTTATACATGCTTTTAACTGGAGCTTCCCAAGGCAGGAGCAAGGAGCAGTGGCAGACAGACGTGCTGGCAGCCTGGGCTGATCTCTACCCGCTTGGAAATGAAGAAGGTAATTGGACCCAACTGTGGTTGGGCTGTCGGTCTGCACGATGACCCAGACAGTCTATGGGTAAGCAATGCCTCAGACTGACTCTTGTGGTGCCTCAGATGTTGGCTTCTTGAGATATCACTTAATATGCTGCTTCTATGGAAAATAGTAGTTTGCTTAGGCAGATGTAGAAAGGTTGTTTGAGGTATATTTGGATTTTAAAAGCTCTTTAAGGTTTTTTTGGTTTGTTTTGTTTTTCCTGAAGAAAGTGTATGTCTTCTCTACTGAACTTCCTACTCCCTGGAGGCTACAAATGCATACCTAGAAAGCAGTTGGTGAAAATCCTTTACATTTCAAATCTGAGAGATGAGTAGCTTACAACAAATGGATTGTTGTTTTCTCTTTTGTAATCTTCATGGAAAAAATGTCGTTTCAAGCTTTTCTGATTTTGAAATGAAGAAACACAAAATGGAATGTGATTAAAAATGGAGAATGTGGTATGGTTTTATTCTACCTTGTCCTGCTTGCCTTCTAGCTTGTCTATTAGCAAAACAGAATATATTAATCTGAGTGTGTTTCCCTGCTCACTCTCATCCTTCAGTTCCCCACATTTTCTTCTTCCAGACAAAACCTGATAAGTTAGGGATGAGGAAGGGAAACATGGACAACCTGACACTTCCCAGTTTTGAGACCTTTCTGTTAAGAGTCTGCTTTAGGAGCCCCCAGCTCACTCTGTTCTCTCTCTATATATATGGTCAATGAAGAGAAAGAGAAAGGGTTATCCTTCAGGCCAAGTTAACACATCCTGTGTCCTGTTAGTTTTAAAACTTATCTAAAAGAAATGAAAATTTCACTGTGATATAACCTCAGTAAAGAGCTTACCCAGAGAAGTTTTATAAAGACAGACCTTCATTCCTGGCATCTCCTCTGAGTTTAAAATAGACTGAGTGCATTCAAACCTTCTCCTTGTAACTCAAATTGGGTCCTTTTCCTGCAGAAATTTCTCTGTGTGGCACAAGAGCTCAAGAAAACTACTTGGCATACATGAATGTGTTTGCAGGACTGATCCCTTCTTGATTGTGCTGAGAAGCTCACCTGTGCTAAAGGATGGCTCTCCTGGTCCTCTGCATGGGCTGTAAAGATGCTCTATGAAAAGACTTGCAGGGGGTTACATTTCCATAGCTATGCTGATTTCCTTGGACCTATACCAAAGTGCGTCAGTTTAGGAATTCTTCTTCATAATCTTCTTAGCATTCCATTGAAAAAAAGAATGCAAAAAAGTTGTTAAAGCAGATTTAATGCATCTTACCAATGAAGTGAGCTCTCTGCTTGACTTTCCAAGCTGAGTTCATTGGCCAGAGTCTTGTTTGTGCTATTTGTTGTCCTTGCACTGACCCATATTTGAGTTGAGGTTTTGTTGAGGATGCCTGGAAGGGTTCTTGATGGTGCCCCTTCAGATTTACATCAGTGGGAACACTGCAATCCTGGGAGTCAATGTTGTTTAACCTTAGGATGGACTTGCCAGGAGTTGAGTTGTAGTTCTAGATCCTGGGCTAAATTTCTGTGCTCCCCAAGGAGCCATATCATTCCAAATTCTGCTTTCAGTTACCCAGTAAGTTTTACTATGAGATGTCAGTATTAGCTGCTTCTCCAGCTATCAAATGGAGGAAAAAACCTAATTTATGCCTCACAGAAAAAAGAACCTGATAGCTTAACACTGGAGATGTAGTGTTCCTGTTATAGCAAAAATGGTTACTGTAAATCTAATCTTCAGATAACTTGCTGGACTTTGTTTACTTATGGTGATTTGCTGTCATTCCAGTTCAATAAAATGCTACTGTTTGAGATAAGAGGAAAAAATGCCTCTTTTTTAAATTATATTTTTTCATATCCACTGAGAGACAAATTAGATTTTTGTGATGTTTTCTTATGTTACAAAATTATCCAGAGTATTTCCACAGGGGGAGTAAGCTAATGGTACATCACTGGAACATCTCCAGTGAAAATAGCTGTGTCGGAGTGGAAAGAGCAGCAGAAAACTAGTCAGGAGCAAGAATGGTTAACATGTACACATATATTTATTTATACATCCTTTTTTGCAGTATGGACTGTTGGATAATTTTAAGTACCAGGAAAAAGATACTTAAAACATTTTCATTGACCTTGCAACCATTACAGTTATAAGTTGCTCCAATGAAAAGAAAATTGTTCCAAGAAATTCTCTTTAAGCACTTGACAAAGATTTAATACAGGACAAATATGTCTTCAGGAAGAAAATAGAGGAAACTTTCCTGTGTTCAGATTCTTCTTAATTGTGTATTAGGGCTGAAGACCTTGGCTGTATTCCAAATTGTCCTGTTTGTTGCTTTGCTCTGTAGGGCTTCTCTTTTGGAAGAAAGAACCAAACAAATCTAGCAATCCTTTTATTAAATGCCATCTTGACCTTGCTTCTTGGAAATATAATGGCCCAGAGGATGAAAAATTACAGCAAGTGTTTATTACTGAAATCTAGTCTCAGTTGTGAGAAGATTAACTGTTTCGAAAGGTTCAATATCCTGCCTGCCACAACAGGATGCACATGGAAAAAAGCTGCAAAGCAGCATCAGAGAACCAGAGAAGTCTGTGTAATGTCTTGCTCGCAAGACACATGATTAGTATTTGTGGGAAAAACTTGAGAACATGAGTTTCAAAAGGATCCTAATAAAATGCTACCATTCCTGATTGCTCTATTATCTAGATGGGGATGCTGTGTGGAAGATGTTGCCTGTGAATCCTTATACATCATCCCAAGCTGCCTGGTGATAATGGCAGATAGAAGCAGAGGCTTCCAAAATTTGGATTTGGAAGCCAAGTGTCAAATGGGTGTTCTGCAGCTGGATATCTGTACCTGAATGAAAATCTACTTTACTCTTTTCTTTTTTTTTTTTTTAATAGGAAAAATGTAGTTCCTATTTATGCAGCATGAATAAAAGCCTGTTTATGAGGCAGGCTTCTTTGGAGGAGCAGGTTCTTGATAAATACGTAAGCAGACACTAGCATCTGTTAGAAATAGTTTTTATTTTAAAATGGCTAAACTACAGACTTTAAATGATTCCAAGCTTTTCCATGTTACTGGAGACAAAATGAAGTTGTTTTTCTTTGAAGATACTTTTCAATCTTTACCCCATAACAGGAAGACATTTCCCATTCAGAAGACTCCCTGAAACCTTTCATGATAACTTTACGAAGTGTAACTGTTTAATAAACAGTATGCTTTTTTAAAAATAAGGTTTTTGGCACCACTTCTTACTGAAGCATGGGTTTTACAAGTAAATGCAGTAGCAGCGGTAAATATGACAAGACATGTAGAGCATGCCAGCTTATTTGCCTTCTTAGACTAAATGCACTTTCTTTAAAGGACTTTGAGATACACAGACACCTACTGCTTTTTGTTTGCATTGTTTATAGTAAGACTTTATCAAATCTGTTTACAAAGTCTTTTAAAATTATTATTTCCTTTTAAAAAGTAAATTTTCCACAACACACTTTTCTGTTAAATGCTCTAAGGTAGTTCAAAGGCTAAATTGAATGATCAGTTATTCCTTTCTTAAGGGAAATGTTTCCTTGAAGGATTAGCTGTAAAGCCCTTAATTTTTCTTGAAAACCAAAACAAAAGGAAATTATTTATAAACTTAGCATCTCAGCTGTTGAAGTTAGGAAGGTTCTGGCAATATCTTAGCTGTCTATAATGGCAGAGCATGGATCCTCTTGGAAGAAATTTAGGTTGAGATATGACAGCATATACATATATCATCCAAGACAGCAAGAATAACTCATGTTTGTTCTCTGGTGCCTGTGAACAAAAAAGTTAGCTAGGGTCAAAACCTGTTTTGCAGCACCAGTGCAAATTGGACATGGCTCCATTGGCTTTTATTGAGCTTCTCCAGGTTTATGCTGCTTTAAGTGATGGTAAAAATGAGATTTAGCTCCTGGAATTCAACTTTTGTGAAATGTCTCCCAGTTCCCTTCAGGATGAAGTGACTTGATTGTATTTTACAAGAAATCATTTAACTCAGTAGTTGTTGCATATGAGCAATTAAGTTCTGTTTCTTTAGCACTTTTCTGCCTCGACATAGTTTTTTAAAGTTATTTTTATGAGTAACACAAAATCAAAAACATAAACCAGCAAAAACCTCAGGAAAACCCAGCTTGTTTCTTGCATAATTTGTTTGGGTAGTCAGCAGTTCTGGGCTGCTTGTAAATAAATAAAAGAAGTGCAAATTTGAAGATCTTCGAAGGACTGGTGTATCTTCCCTAGTAGCTATAAGCAGAACTTTGTATTTATAGCCCTGTATTGTCAAGATCAGTGTAAGTTTATTCTCAGCCTTGTGATGTCCTAAGGGACAGATCGTCAAACCACATGCTTCACTCCACTAATTTTGGTAGGAGTCAGATGCCTACATATCATCTGAGGATGTGCATCAAATAGGATGATGCCCTGTATTCCCTTACCCAGTTTTCTGAATTCTCCTGTGTCTATCAGCAACCATGAACAGCAGGGAGAAGAAAAGATGCTTAATTTTAAGGTTATGTGTGCTGCTTCCAAATTCTAAGGCAGAACATTCTCTTTTTCCTTGTTAATTATCCAAGAGTCTCAGCAGTGGTTTTAATTACAGGGCTGCATTTCTTCCTTTCTAGATGTGTGACTTTAACTCATGTAGTTCTGTGCAGATAGCTGCAAAGTTCCCTCAAAGTTTTTGGGTTTTATTTGCTTGCAAATACTTTAGCTTTGTTAACAGTGCTGCAAGTAAGCAGAGAGATGGAAAACACTTCAGCCTTATCAGGAGCCTGGGGAGAATGTGTAAGTCTGCCAAAGCAGGAATTGGATATGCCCAGAAGGGAGAAGCCCCCACCAGCACCAGGGCACAGCAGGATTACTCTGCCCTCCCCATAGTCCTCGTACTGCTCTGTGTGACATGGTGCCATGGGGTGGGTCTGAGAGGAAATTAAAGGCATGGATCAGATCACAAATGTAAAGGTGCGCTGATTTTAAACAGAAAATCAATCATGGATCACTTCCATTCTGGGACGCGCGGAGTTGGAAATACCAAGGTTCAGGATGAGAACCCCTGAAACACCCAATCTGCCACAGTGATGTTGAGCAAGAAGCTCATTAACTTGATTACATAAGAGGAAAACGATGTATTTGAATTGTGTTTTGCTAGAATTCAGAGAGAAACTGAGGCCAGGTTTCCCCTGGGGCATCCAGACAGTGAGGAGGTGCTTTGAAATGCCCCTTGGTCAGTCATCTGAGGAGAGCCAAGGGGTGTGCATCTTGGGGAAGAAAACTGTGCATTTTCTGTCTGTTTGAGAGATGTCACTCAGATCAGGCTTTCTCCAGTGTTTTCCTGGTGGAATATATGCACTCATTGGAATGTTTGTGCTTTTCTAACACTCTTGCTTGGTGGATCATCACCTCTGGTACTTGGATGTTTGGGAATGAGAGAAAATAAATAGTGGTCAAAACTTGGCAGGAATTGATCCCCAACAGGAATTACCTAAACCCTTTGCTGTTCTATGTATCATTTTAAAAGGCAGCTTGTTGTAGGTAAAATAAATTTATCTGGCCCCGTGGGATTATTGGGGCAATTGTCTCTCTTAGGAGATGATGCTGTAAGGGAGAGGCTTATCAGCTGGCACAGGAAGAAAGGTCTGGCTACGGCACAACCAGGAACTGGAAATGAGAAAGGCAAGTGCAGTGCCACAGTGTATGCTGTGAAATATTTTCAGTAGTGGTGAGAAAATTTTAATACTACTGTGCAGACCCTTGGCAAGACCTCAGCTGGAATAGTCTGTGCAATTCTGGCTG
>VYZX01002595.1:37510-91915 GCA_013401335.1 Brachypteracias leptosomus | reverse complement strand
TTCAAAGGCTAAATTGAATGATCAGTTATTCCTTTCTTAAGGGAAATGTTTCCTTGAAGGATTAGCTGTAAAGCCCTTAATTTTTCTTGAAAACCAAAACAAAAGGAAATTATTTATAAACTTAGCATCTCAGCTGTTGAAGTTAGGAAGGTTCTGGCAATATCTTAGCTGTCTATAATGGCAGAGCATGGATCCTCTTGGAAGAAATTTAGGTTGAGATATGACAGCATATACATATATCATCCAAGACAGCAAGAATAACTCATGTTTGTTCTCTGGTGCCTGTGAACAAAAAAGTTAGCTAGGGTCAAAACCTGTTTTGCAGCACCAGTGCAAATTGGACATGGCTCCATTGGCTTTTATTGAGCTTCTCCAGGTTTATGCTGCTTTAAGTGATGGTAAAAATGAGATTTAGCTCCTGGAATTCAACTTTTGTGAAATGTCTCCCAGTTCCCTTCAGGATGAAGTGACTTGATTGTATTTTACAAGAAATCATTTAACTCAGTAGTTGTTGCATATGAGCAATTAAGTTCTGTTTCTTTAGCACTTTTCTGCCTCGACATAGTTTTTTAAAGTTATTTTTATGAGTAACACAAAATCAAAAACATAAACCAGCAAAAACCTCAGGAAAACCCAGCTTGTTTCTTGCATAATTTGTTTGGGTAGTCAGCAGTTCTGGGCTGCTTGTAAATAAATAAAAGAAGTGCAAATTTGAAGATCTTCGAAGGACTGGTGTATCTTCCCTAGTAGCTATAAGCAGAACTTTGTATTTATAGCCCTGTATTGTCAAGATCAGTGTAAGTTTATTCTCAGCCTTGTGATGTCCTAAGGGACAGATCGTCAAACCACATGCTTCACTCCACTAATTTTGGTAGGAGTCAGATGCCTACATATCATCTGAGGATGTGCATCAAATAGGATGATGCCCTGTATTCCCTTACCCAGTTTTCTGAATTCTCCTGTGTCTATCAGCAACCATGAACAGCAGGGAGAAGAAAAGATGCTTAATTTTAAGGTTATGTGTGCTGCTTCCAAATTCTAAGGCAGAACATTCTCTTTTTCCTTGTTAATTATCCAAGAGTCTCAGCAGTGGTTTTAATTACAGGGCTGCATTTCTTCCTTTCTAGATGTGTGACTTTAACTCATGTAGTTCTGTGCAGATAGCTGCAAAGTTCCCTCAAAGTTTTTGGGTTTTATTTGCTTGCAAATACTTTAGCTTTGTTAACAGTGCTGCAAGTAAGCAGAGAGATGGAAAACACTTCAGCCTTATCAGGAGCCTGGGGAGAATGTGTAAGTCTGCCAAAGCAGGAATTGGATATGCCCAGAAGGGAGAAGCCCCCACCAGCACCAGGGCACAGCAGGATTACTCTGCCCTCCCCATAGTCCTCGTACTGCTCTGTGTGACATGGTGCCATGGGGTGGGTCTGAGAGGAAATTAAAGGCATGGATCAGATCACAAATGTAAAGGTGCGCTGATTTTAAACAGAAAATCAATCATGGATCACTTCCATTCTGGGACGCGCGGAGTTGGAAATACCAAGGTTCAGGATGAGAACCCCTGAAACACCCAATCTGCCACAGTGATGTTGAGCAAGAAGCTCATTAACTTGATTACATAAGAGGAAAACGATGTATTTGAATTGTGTTTTGCTAGAATTCAGAGAGAAACTGAGGCCAGGTTTCCCCTGGGGCATCCAGACAGTGAGGAGGTGCTTTGAAATGCCCCTTGGTCAGTCATCTGAGGAGAGCCAAGGGGTGTGCATCTTGGGGAAGAAAACTGTGCATTTTCTGTCTGTTTGAGAGATGTCACTCAGATCAGGCTTTCTCCAGTGTTTTCCTGGTGGAATATATGCACTCATTGGAATGTTTGTGCTTTTCTAACACTCTTGCTTGGTGGATCATCACCTCTGGTACTTGGATGTTTGGGAATGAGAGAAAATAAATAGTGGTCAAAACTTGGCAGGAATTGATCCCCAACAGGAATTACCTAAACCCTTTGCTGTTCTATGTATCATTTTAAAAGGCAGCTTGTTGTAGGTAAAATAAATTTATCTGGCCCCGTGGGATTATTGGGGCAATTGTCTCTCTTAGGAGATGATGCTGTAAGGGAGAGGCTTATCAGCTGGCACAGGAAGAAAGGTCTGGCTACGGCACAACCAGGAACTGGAAATGAGAAAGGCAAGTGCAGTGCCACAGTGTATGCTGTGAAATATTTTCAGTAGTGGTGAGAAAATTTTAATACTACTGTGCAGACCCTTGGCAAGACCTCAGCTGGAATAGTCTGTGCAATTCTGGCTGCTAACTTGCGAGGATGAAGGTCACACCTGGGACAAGGCTTTCAGAAACAGGGACAGCCCATGTGGTGGGAAGAGGGAAGAGTTCTAGAGATGGAAAGAAGCCACATTGCTCTTGGAAAGGTGCAAGCCTGTCCTAGTTTAAAAGTTATGTAGCTATTTGCGTGATGTTGAGTACCAAGCTTTAAGACATGGGTCTTGGTAGGTGTAGGCCATATTGATGTGAAAATCAGCTTCTGGATTTGGAACTGATTCACACTGGCAAGTCTGAACATGGTGATGGGGCCTTGCAGGTATCTATATGCAAGCACTTGGGGAAGTTGTCTTACCTCTGCTGCATAGCTGAGATGCTTTCATAAGCTTGCAAAACTGCTTGCAAAGTAATTTTCTTCCTTATGTATGTCATGTGACCAACTGCCATGTTTGCTATGCTGAGCCAGTGCATCCATCATTCATGTGGGAAGTGCTAATGCCACCCTCAGGTCTAATAAACCAGCAGTGCCCAGGCTGTGGTGATGCCTACTCCAGTCTGGAGGTGTTTGGAGTCAGCACAAGTGGGGTGCCCTGCCCATTGCACTTGCACTCATGCCTGTGGTTTTACCACTGACAACTTATACAGGCTGGAAATCCTCAATTTCACAAGTTGTGGCCTGGTGCCTTGCAATCAGTGCTCTTTCCTCTCTGGCATTTCAGCAGGGCCTTTAGCTTTGTTGTTGAAAGTGGTGAACGTGGGAAATCTTATCTCTTGTCTGAATGACTTCCATAGCTGTGCTCAACATCCTGTGATGGTGCTGTCTCTCTATGAACGTCTCCCTTGTCATTGTTAACATGGAACAAATATCCCTGGAAACAAACAAAACAAGGAAATATAGAAAATATTTGCTATAAAATGGAATTGTGTTTAAATTTAAGGTCTTCCCAAGGAGCTTACTAGCACACACTTAGAGCAGAGCATGCTTTGTCTAGCCCTGAATGTTGACTTTTCCTTCTGAATCCTAGTGGGATAATGTGGAGTCTTTTTAAATATCAGAGTCTCTTTCATGGACCTAAATCATGATAAGTCTTTTGTACAGAATAGTTTAAAACCTGAACTGGAGTTAAAGCCTTAATATCGTAAGTGTGCATGAATTATTGAAAAATAATAGATTTTTAATTAGTTAACAGTACTTTGTTGTAGTCATTTTTGAGGGTGGAGAGAGATGTTTGAGTATGCTTTTCTCTGTACCTGATCCACATATCTGAGCATCAACCATATGGTATCTCCAGGGATATATTTTTAGCGAATAGCCCATGGTGTTATTCAAAGAACAGAACATTTGCTCTTTATGAAGTTGTTCCAAGTGGCAGTTTCAGGATCAGATGTCTCGAGACATGTATAAAAAGAGAACTCTCTGTATGCGTGCTGCCTGCTAAAATCCAGTCCAGAGGCTGCTGGTAGAAAAGCTGGGATATTTTGGCTTTGCTTTCTTTCTTCTGGAGAGTGAAGAGGTGGGTTGTCTTGTTTAGGTGACTTTCACAGATGCTTGTTACCGAGAAGTAACAGACCAAAGACTTGACCTGGAGGTTAACTCTCCAGTGACCCTTAAAGTTGGAATAACTGAGAAAGCAGCAGTTGCACCAATAAAAGCTGCAAATGAGATGAGGACTGAGAAAAGGGAGATTGTTGCTTATAAGAAGAACTGAACCAGTGCCAGCGGAAAGCTGATACAGGAGCGACGTGAGCGATATTATCTCCCCAACAGACGTGACTGTGTTGCAGAGGCTGCAAGGTCAGACCCTGGGTTTGCTTAAGGCCACATGAAGACAAAATACATCCTTTTTATACTACTGTAAACAGGGATCTGAAACAGGATCATTAGCATTATTAGAATGAGCTCTCTGCTTTGTAGAACTTCTGTGTATTTGACAGCCAAGAGGAACAGACGGGTCTTTGAAAAAAAGAATTTTGACCAAGTTTGGAATGACTCAGTGGCCACAAAGAGAGAGGCTATGGCTGTACTTTCTACTGTGTGTAGAAATTGCTCAATCTAGATGATTTTTACTATGAGTAGGACCTTCCTATGGAATGAGGAATTACAGGATGAAGTCAAGGCAAACATGTCCCAGCCATCCACTTAACTTCCAACCCAATGTTTAGAGCTGTTTTCTCCTGACCTTCTGTATTTAAGGGTCATTACCACAAATACCAGAGGTTTGGGGGCAGATTCTGCCCTTTTTATTATTTTTGAAGTCCTTGGGACATGAATGAAGGACAGCTCAATAGCAAGTCACAGCGGCAGACCATCTCCAAAGGCATTCAGATTGCTTAATGGAAAGAAGCCCAAGCTTGCCAAATATTTGAGAGTTACTGACACATTTAGTACTAGATACAGTCACGAACAACGCTTTAGATACAGCCACCACACAAGTTGCTGACTGACTGTGGGAGGGTTCAGGGGTACTGGAAGATAAGTTTAGAGTAATGCAATCCCATGGGTGCTTGGTTTAGGCACGTGCCACATGGCGACAGTTCTGTAACTTCATATATAAAACAAACAGAGTGGGAAAAGTACAAGTAAACAATACCAATTACTTTTTCCAGATCCTGATAAAATTGTTAAGTGAAACGTAATACTCTGCATCCTTAGACCAGTCTACAGAGGTAAAACAAACTAGATGAAACATTTTACAGAAAAGTAAACTAACGGACTTTAGCTCATGGGTCTTTTTTGTTTGCATGCTTATTTTTCAAAAAAATTAGGATACTGACATGTTGCAGCTACTTGCTGTGGGTCAGTGTGTTCCCAAATGCAATGCAGATCTAAGCCAAACCCCATGAGTAAACTCCCTGAGTTTCAACAGGGGCACGAGCCAGCAGCAGCTGACACCCCCAGTGCCACCGAGGAGCCAGGCCACCTTTTCAGATGGATCAGATGGCTGGAAACACTTCCCACAGTTGTATGCTCTCTTATCCTCCAAATTTGCCTTTTTTTTAATTGTTTCCCAGTACCGAGAGGAATATGAATAGGTAGGTTTTTGCAGCACCTACCAAAGGAAGCTAGAAATAAGCCAAATATTTTTTACTGTAATTACTTGTTAAAAGCTAAAGCAGTTGCTGTCTTTAGCTCAAAATATGGAAATACAGTTCCCATTCTAGAGCCAATAGCTATATCTCATGCTGTGATTTTGGCTGGGATCTCCAGAGGGGGTACAATTTTGCAAAAAATGGGTGGAGACCTCAAGAAACATTAACTTTCTTGGAAAAGTCTGAAATGACCAAATATTATGGGAGAGATTGGAAGAAAAATTATCTCTAATCTCTTGAGAGGTATCAGAAGTAAGGTTTTCTCAGGCAATATGTGATCTCTCATATCTATCAACTGAAATGAAAATTTGAACATTAAGTTGAGGCTGGGAAGCACTTTGTAGAATCTGACAATCCCTGATATCCATAATTTATACCTGGGTTATGGGTAAATGTGAAACAGTATTTTCAGCTATGACAACTCTAAGCTTGCTGTAATTTTTAAGGAAAGACAAAGTGAGGGAAGAGCTGTAATTTTAGTGGGTTTTAGGATCTCTGTTCTGGTTGTCCTGAATGTGATCTCAGTGCATGCTGAAGAATATAGATTGTTTTCTACCAATCTCACAACCTACTCCATGTAAAAGGTTTTTAGATGCTCATACGACATTTGTTCCTTTATTGGGTTGTTTCTTTTTCTCCCAAATTAGGCCGGTATTTTTAATTTCTGTTACATAGCACTGAAGAAATAAAAGAAGCACCACATGGGCCATGGGGACATAACTGGATTTTCATATTCAGGGGAAGCCAGAGGAGCTGTAGATCCTAGAAGAAGGGCACTGAACACAGTAACTTGCAGTCTGAGGAAAGCTGTCTAGAGTCTCTCTAAATGCAACCTCTGGTCTGGGTGTGCAGAGCCCACTTGTTCTCCTGACATCCTTCTGCACGTTTCCCATGGGAAGGTGCTGTGGGCTGGCAGCGAGGACGCACAGCGGGGGCTGGATGCATCTCACTGAGAACACGAGATTTAATTTCTCAAGCAAAAAGTCAAACTCATATCTGTGCCTGATAATAGGAGCCAGCTCTTGCTAATATCAATGTCTCCCATCAGCTGGCGTTAAAACTCACTGGGTGGGGAAGATATGGGTAGGAGGTTATGTTAAGTGCCCACGAAGCCTTAACAGTGATCTGTTTTGAGGAACAAAGTGATATTTACTGTGGGATTAAAACCTAAATTGCTTGCGTTTTCACTGACATCTTGCCAGTGGTGTTTTAGAGCTCAGACCACACAAGGAAAATGGTGTTCCAGGATATATTGCCTCCTTAAAGAGAGACTCTGAGACTATGACCTAATGTTTATAATTGTAAGAGTTATTGAGAGTCAATTAGAAATGCAAAGTTCCCAAGTGATTGCATTTATCACTTGTGTGATTAGCATGCTTGTGGAGTATGAACAGCTGAACAAATCCAAGTGCTTGATGTAGTTCATCAAGATAAACAAAATTAAAAATAGGTCAGATATTGTTGAAAATGTAGGTAAGGCATGATTTTAAACTCTGCCTACAGGGGATGATCAAAGGATTTTTTAATGGGCTTTTCATCATTGATGGTCCTAAGTGTCTGGGCAAACAGAGTTTACTTGGAAACTGATAGGAATATTGATAGCATCACTGTACTAGGGGGATTTTACACATTCAGATATGAGACCTTGCATTATTACTCCAGAGAAGGACTGGTTTTAACAAAATGCTCCTAGAATGAGCTTTAATTCTAGCATAAATATATTTAAATATGCTAAAATATATAGTATAATCCCTATAATGTATATAATAAACTTTATATAATACATATATAGTCTTACACATTTATATCTTTTCANTTTTTTTTTTTTTTTTTGAGCTTCCTTTCAGAAAGATTTATTATTTTTAGGTTTTGGCTAAGGTTGAAGTTGAGGATTTTTCCCAGCTTACTACATTTCAATATGCCTGCATCCTGGAGAAAGAATCTGGGAAAAGAGGGGAGAGACTAAAAGTACAATTACAACTGAAAATTGCAGATAAGTTTCACTGACTTTGTAACAAGTTTTACTTTATGCTGGTCTACCCATTCTTGTCTATATATTATTTTTAAGGCAAGTCAATGCTAATTTAAAAAAAAAAAAATCTTTAAAAAAAATAATAAGGTGAATAGGGACACGCTTTTTTTTTTAAGTGTTCATCTGAAAACGGATACTTAGAAAGTTGGCTTATTGGTGGTAACTACTGCCAGAATTATTATCCATACATGGGAACGTTTCACAGGCGATGCCTTTCTTCTGTATCTTCATTCTCTTGTGAACATAAATTCTGCTGATCCAGAAAGAGCAGAGATAGAATTATAGAATCATAGAATGATTTGGGTTGGAAGGGACCTTAAAGATCATCAAGTTCCTACCCCCGCCCCCAGCCATGGGTAGGGACAAGATGTCTACAAGTCGTTCACTGGAAACTCAAGCTGGAAGGTGCTTGTCCAGAGGGCAGCTTCAAGACAGATTTATGCAGCTTTCTGTTTGCATGCAGATGGAGTTTGCTGAGGGGTTGGGAACATTGTTTTTATTGGTTTTGTTCTCTTTTTTTTTTTTGGCTGGCTTTGCCTGTCTTTGTTTACTCGGCCCCAGGAGTGTGCCGTGGTTGGGACCCTGCACTTAATTCACATCAGCAGTTTCAGTAAACACTTCGTAAATAACAGATCATGCATTTAAAATCAGATATGTTTTGGGATGCATTTTTTTAACAGCTTTAACACCTGTATTACTGGTGGTTTTTAACAATGCTGTATGCCACATGACCATAATCCAACAAGAGTCACTCATCGATTTTGGAGAGACCAATACTTGCAGACCAAGGGGACCTTTTCCATTCGCTCCCTTCTAGCGAGCATCAGATCTGCCTGTCGGTGTCGTGTACGTTTTGGATGGCTTTGTCAGAAAACCTGTGGTGATAAGGAGTTGAATGCCTCATCTGCATATGGCTTGTCAAATCTCTGTGGTCATGGTGGCTTACAGCTTGGGGAACTGCCTTGAAACCACACTCACCTCCAACCAGCCAGGTGTCTCAGCTAGGCTCTATGAGGCAGCGGTTTTCTCAATAAAACCCATGACTCACATTTTCTCTGCTTAGCTTATGATTTATTCCTCAAAGTGGCCCTAACACGTATTTCTTGTAAATGGCCCATAGTCTCATGAGAACAGCTTGGCTCATCTGCTGTGGCTTTTGAAATCCTAATGACCATTTAATCGAGTAAATGTGAGATAAGCTGTGAACTAGAGCCGGTTTCATGGCTCTGCTTGCATTTAACAGTGTCACGATCTTCAAATGATATGTATCCTAAAGCGTTAAACCATCCTGCTCGTTGATGGCATTAAGCTATTTTCCATACCCAAGGTCTAGCTGTGCCTCTGCAGCTCAGTGTGAATTGCACTGCAGTTGAGGAAGTCACAAATATCCATGTACACTGTCTTTCGTTACACGGCTTAATGAGAATTCCCCATCCCCTGGGAAACTGGCATGGCTTGCAGATGGGTAATAACCACATTATTTTTCTACTGTCACCACATCCCCATACTTCTGAGATCCTCCCCAAAGAAAAGATGTAGTTATGTGGAATGCACTGTAAAAAAAGAGGTTAAAACAAATGCCAATATTACAACTTCATTTTGTTAAAATGTATTTTAAACAATAGAGGGAAGGGATATATTACAGAGTTTTTTCAGTTTGTTTCCATATGAGCCTCTAGGTAATGCTGACAGGCTGGTTTGTAATTTCTGTGCTAATGGCAGATGCCCAGCAGGAGATAATTACCTTTCAAGAGTGCCTGGCTTCTTTTTTAGGGACTTAAAATAACTGACCAGCAGAGAAGAAATTGTTCCAAAGCTTTGCACTTGGGAAGAGATTTCCCAAACTACAAATTTTTATCAAGAATAAATCAAACATTGAATGAATGTGCAGGCAACTGCTTAAAATCTGACTAAAGGAAAATTCTGCTCCAAACAACACAGAACTACTGGAATGTGTTTTGTCAAAGTCACAATTCATCGAATTAAAATTTCTCAGAGCTGACTGCTCTGCTCTCCCCTTCTTTTAGAACACAAACACAGAACATATTTTTACATTTTCAAAGCCTCTAGGTCTGGAGTCTGCACAGCCACCAGAGAGAGGAGCTTGGTCATATAGCTATGACAGAGAGTGCAAAAGTTCTGTTAAAAGTTTCTATTAATTTACATCTTCACTGTGAAAAAACATTGAGATATCAAATTAGATAGAGCATCAACCAGGTCACAGAAATTATAAGTGACTTTTATCCTCATATTTACAAGGAGGTCCTTCTGCAGTCTCCAGACTGCAGTCTGCATTTTATCAATCTTAACAGAGCTCTTTCTGCATGATTGCTTATAATGCTGATATAATATCTACTATTAAACAGCAAATTTTATATAATGTCTTTTCAGTAATGCTGCAAAAACATTAGTTAGCAAAAGTAATCCCAAACCACCCCAAACCAGGGATAGGTAAATGTCATTAAGCATCAAAATTATGAACTCATGAACGATGATGAAAAACTTGTAAGACTACCATCCTTGAACCATTTTGTATTTGCCTCTCCTTAAATACACTTCATCATCTTCGACCAATAAGAAAGCATAGGCTACTTAACTCATGATTTGAAGTTATGTAATTTCTAAGTGTTTTAAAATGAAAAAATGTTTAGAGTAATTTCCTGTTTCCACAGGATGCCATGCCCAGAAACGGGGGAGAAAATCTATTTCTCTGCTTACACCGTGCACACCCACAGGACATCCCCAGGCAGCCAAGCACTGTCCCAAGCTGTAAATAAAATGAGACTGAGAGCTAGTACAGGCCTAATACTTTGTGCTTTAAGTGTTAATAATGCAACCACATTTTCTTCAGATTAGAAATAAGCTTTGCTTTATGTGAGATTTTTCCATGACATTGTATTTCTTTTTTGGATCAGGGCTCAGTATTTTTACAGTCTACACAGTATTTTGAATATAGGTGTTTAAAGAGTGACTAGATTATTTATTTCTGAACAAAGCATAGCAGGTGTTTTGTAACACCTGCTTTTGGTTTTGTGGTGATGAATGACTGCCTGAAACACATGTGCAATAGGAAATGTGGTCTTGTCCCAGACAAGCCAGGACATCCTCTGCTTGGGCATAAGCAAGAGTCTGATCCTTTCCTGGTAATTCAAAATTAATACAGAGGTAAGATCTTGGCTAAGAGATTTTTGTGTGAGCAAGAGCTTTGGTAGTTTTAAATATAGCCACAGGAAATGAAGTAGTCATTAATAAATTTAGGGTAGATGAGTATACAAACTGAAAGACAAAGAAGACTCTCTGTGCTGAAAATGTTAGCCAGCACTGGGTAAAAAACTGTTTTGTGAGATCTTCAGTCACACTGGAAGCTGTAACAACAACTTTCAGCTGCTGTATTGTTACCCAAAGAACTTGCTAATACCACACAATTAATTGAGGCCACAAATAAATCCATAATCCTCTTGTCAGAAGTGCTGCTTTTTAAAATTTTGCCTTACGTGAATAATATTCGTCTTTCCATTTTTGGATAAAATTATGTCCATTACACGATCTACTAATACTTTTCCTATGGGAGGCAAATCCTCACACATTAGTGATCTCTTGGGTGTTATTTCTCATGCAAATTGAGATTATGTATTTAAAGATATTTTTAGCCTCTAATGCTGATGATGCTTGGTAAAATGACACTACAGTGAGGAATATAGCTCATTCAGAGCCTAAAACCCACATGGATGTCTAAGAGCCATTTTCTTAAGTACTTCTCTTGCTTGTGGCCTGTCTTTGGTCTATGAGTAAATTGATCCAGTATTTTCTGAGATAATGATCTTAAGCTTTGACAATGGGGTTAGGAAAGCGGTTGCACATGTAAATCAAAATAAAACCCATATGCTTTCAGCACTCTTGCAGTTAGGCAGCAGTACTGTGTTTGGCTTATCAGGAACAACAGTGGGATTTTTTCCCTCTTTAATTGAGGATGAGATTGGTGCTTGATTACTGACCTCTTGGGAGTTCAAAGCTCTAAGAGAGACCTCAACTGTCACACATGCTGTGACTGTTTGGTGTTTCTTGGTGATGGTAAATGAATAAATTTGCACCCTGAAATTTAAGTAGTTCCTCAAGGCTTTATGTGATGCTGAAAGGCTCAGTATGAAGTTCAGAGCAGATCTTCAACTTGCATGGTGGGACAGCACAGTGTGTTTGACCACAGCAAAGTTTTAGTATCTTTTTCCTGTTGATTTACGACAGGGCACTGTGTTTGGTGACAATCAGTGTGAAGTGTGCAGTCTGCCTTCAGAAGATTGCTGTGGGCACAGCATCCTTACTGCTGTGGATTGTTTTGATGTTTCATATTCAATGAAAAGAAACTGCATCAAAATAACAGTAAATCAATAGTTGCTACAAATTATAGGCCTTGTTTTGGTTATGGTTTAGTGGTAGCATTTACACCAAAGCTTTTACCAGCACTTAGTGGGAGTGAGGACAGCCATCAGAGTATAATTAAACACCATTTAGAGGGTTTAATTTGTGCTTTGGTGTTAAGGGAGTAAATCCAAAGCTTAGAATTATATAGAGGATTTAATCACAAAAGATTAAATAAATCCCAGCTATGTTTGACAAGCATTGCACTCTTTAGTAAGTCATATGATCCATAATTATTCTCTGAAAGCCTAATTAGCTCCATTCCTTATTTAAATCATATCTCTTCCACAGGACTCTTCTGGTGTGGCTTGAGCTGCACTGCCTTTTTGATGTGTGTTTTGCTAATCAGGCTTTTCATCCAGCCAGTTAATCAGCCTTTCCCTGCCGCGAAGCTTGTCTGCCATATTCCCTGTTCAGCAAGATGCTTTAGACGTCTCATAACCCGTTTCAGAAAGCCTGTGTGGCCAAGTGCTCCAGGGCAGGCGATAGCAGGAGTCAAAGGCCAGCATGATGGAAAGCAGCATGATTTAAACCTGTCTGAAGGAACCTCTGAAGAGGCTTTTGCTGGAGGCTTTCATTCCACCTGCTGCCCTATGACCTCCTCTGCTGGGACAGAGACGTGCTTTATCCTCTTCATGGAAACTTTTATTTTCTTCCCTCAAAACAATACCATTCCTCTTCTGTGTTCCTGTCCTTTTTGTCTGAGTGAGGTTCCTAGCAGAAAGAAATTGGGGTATATTGCCCCAAGGTTAATACAGTTTCAGTATTGTACCAAGTGTGTGTAATTCTGCCAAATGTACATACTTGGCTCAGGAAAAAATCAAATCTTTTACCTAATCAAAAATTCCTCAGCCAGAGTGCATGAACTCTTCCAAATACTTTAAATTACTAATGGAGATACCTTCTGAAGTGTAATAGCAAACCTGCATGTTCCTGTAAGCGTGTATGTAATCTGTTCACATCTAGTAGTGCCGGGGAACAACATTTGTCAAGGTTCATTTGGCTACGGTTATCCCTTGTTTTTCCCCTCTAAAACTCAGTTGTAGAATTTCCAAAGTGCTTTCTGTTGAACAACAACAAAGAAATAAAGGAGCTCTCATGCATACTAATCACTTGCATGTTTTGCCTGAAATCTATAATGGGTGGCTGCACTGCGCAAACGCTGTTTCCTCTGCATCAAGAACTGGTTTGGAGCTGGAGGCCAGACCTCTGGAGAAGGGCACAGCACTGCTGCATTTTCTGTGTCTAAATTCCTTTAAAGGAGGCTTAAACCTCCCCATCTGACTGTGTTTCTTGCCTTTCTTTAAGCTCAGCCAAGTGACTGAACTGCCTGGGAGTTGAAGTGTGTAAACCCTGACACAAGTATCAGAGCAATGTTTTGCAAATACATCTCAGTTCCATTATGCTTGATTTCACTGATCAATCATGCCCCACTGATTTTCATTATTTTTTAATTTATGTTTTGTCCTGTGATGCTCCAAGTAAATGGCAAATAATGTAGGTGTATGGAAAACCAGTCCAAACCCTGCTTTGGGGAGGAGGAGAGCTAAATGGAGAAGGATTGAGTTGTTGAGGCTGATACTGGACAACTTTTCTTTATTTTGTTTCATAAGATTGCTTGTTGAGCAAAAGTCCAAGCGAGGTGTGCAGTCCAGTCTATGCCCACACAGCAGGGCAGTCTGTCCCTCTCTGCTGACGATGTGTGGAATTAACGAGCCATGCTTAATGTCCAGGTGACATCAGCTCTGCCAGCAAAAATCTCATTCAATGTATGCCAAATCACTCAACACTGGAAAGATTCCTTAAAATCACTCTGTGCTCTCAAACTTTTGCATAGAGAGATTTCCCATGTGGTCACAGCAGATGTCAGATGTTATGCTTCCTACATCTTCACAGTTTCACTCTTCCTTAAAACAGAGGGATATACCAAGATTTTTTAAAAATTGCAACCCCTAGGAGGGGGAAACTATTTTGCTACATTTGTGCAGCTAAATTGTTTTTCTGTGAAACTACGATATGAATTCTGTTAAATTAAAAAAAATATTTAGAAACAAGAAAGTCTGAGTTCTGAACCTGAACCAGTCAATAGCACATGAACTTAAATTCTCCTTATTCAGGTTCTCTTTATTATCCTGTGGATGTCCCATGGAGTTGGGTCTGAAAACAATAAATGTATAGCCAGACCTGAAGATGAAATATATCACTGCAGAATAAAAAATGTTGGCTAATTTATCTGAGGATAACTTGTTATAGGCTTTTCTACCAATAGCTTTAAGCATGTCAAAACTTAGAACTCAATTTTATTATTGGAGTGGTTTAAAAAAAAAAAAAAAAATTGCCAAGGAAACATTCAGTGTTTATAAAAAGCCGCATTACTGCAGAGTCCATCTCTCGTTTTGCCAGGTCCACTTCCCTGGGTGCAGATGAGGAGCAATGTCAGTGATGTGGACACTCCCCATCTGCCCTGTGAACTAGAGTGCTGTGTGATGCTCCTGCTGGTCTCTGTCATCTGGCTCTGTGGACCATCTCCTTCATTCCCCTACACCCTGGGCTGATGTTAGTCCCCAGTGATGAGAAGTTGTTTATCCAACCTGAATTAATGCACTCTGAGCCAAGTGTGTCCCCCTCACTGCTCCCATGCTGCTGCTATTATATGTATGCCAGGATTATATGATTCAGGTACATCCCTACAAAGAAGGATAGAGAGAAATTGGGACATAGTCCTATTACACCACTAGGAGTACGGTGTAAGGAAGGAGGACAGTATGGAGTATAAGAGACATGACAGCAGAAAATACAAATTCTCTGCTCAGGAGAGGCGTCCCCATGAGAGGCACTTTGCTCCCTGACACAGCATACCTTTGCGACTGCAATTTAGTCACAAACCCTGGACAAAACTGTTAGGAAACTTGAGGTCTTTCCAAGATTTCAGGGCAGCTTTGTTAATGTACCAAAGCCTTTGTTTGACCTTTTCCTGTGATCCCCTGAGTGCAGCATTGTTTAATCAAAAATAATAATGCCATTATTTTGTTATTAATTATAATAATAATGGCTATGTGAGTTCTTTTTCACAATTTTTAAACCAGCAGTCATTTACAAAACAATAGTTGAGGTGTTTACATAACTGAAAGCTTTTAAAAAAGATATCGTCTACCTCATTGTCTTGTTCAGTTCAAATGTTGAACAAATCCTGTGCCAGAAAAAGCTACAAGACGTTTGAAGTTGTGTAGGGGGGGTAAAAAGAGATGAGTCTCACTGGCTTTGGTGAAGCCAAGATTTTGAAACACAAATGAAGTCTGTTTACTTAATTTTTTGGGCCTGTGATGACTGTCTGACAGGAGTCTGACTTTTCTGGGATGGAGTGGGAAACATTTTGAAACCCAGACCACGGGAGCCAGGATACAAAGATTGTCTCAGTTCCCCAGCCAAACTCTGCCCAAGCAGGTGAGGAGCTGGCAGGGTGGTAGACCCCCTGAGGGTCAGTTTTCCTGCGTGACTGGGCACAGACAAGAGGTTTATTGGTGGCTATGTGGGCTGGCTTTCCAACAACCATAAGGACAGTTTTGGGATTGTGGGCAGACAGAAATGTAGGTCCCTGGAGAACAACACTGACCCTGAGTGAAGCTTCCAGGGGCTGCACGTCAGGCTGGAGAAGAGACACTGGTGTGCCCCAGCTCAATATGTTTTGTCATCTTATAACACCTATATGGCAAAAGACAGCTCTGTTAGACCCCATGTTGAGGTTATCACCTCCTTGGAATGCCATTTCCTTATTGGTGGAAGAGGAGAGGGATGCAGAAGGAAAACGACACGATGCTTGACCATTTTTGCTACTCTTTCCCTAAGCTATTACTGGAGACAGGGCTGGGATAGATGGACTTTTGTTTTGACCCACCTATGGCAGTTTTCTGGTGTTATCGTCACTAGTTATTTATGCTGCTTTTATGTCTATTAATTTCCAGAATAGTTTTGGTTTACAGTATTTAATCTCTTTGTGCATTTGGAGAACACATGCATGTACTTAGTGATGTGATGGTCTGATTTAGTTTCCCAGTAACTTGAAAATAAAATATACCTCTTTAAAAATCATGAAAGATTTGAAGAGCCAAAATGCTACACTTAGAAATGGCGAAACACTCTAAAATTTGCTTTAGCAGTTTGGATTCATTAATACATTCCTTTTATCCTTTCTAAACTTCTTGGCTTACTTAAAAGATTCCTATCCAGATTGTCTCTAACATATTCATCCTACAGATGGATTGCACAATTAAAATCAACCTTATTTTTCTTTCTTAGGCTTTCAGTGTTATTATCAAATTCTGGATTGATTGTTGTTTTCTAATCTTAATTATACTGTCATTGTAAGTGCACAGAGGGGTTTTAAAAATAATTTGAGCTGGGATGATGCCGAAAGCTGCATCTGGATTCCTGGAGGATGAGGAAAGCTTTGAACCAAACAGCTGGCCAGTTTGCTGGTTAGAGAAAGGCCAGCACAGTGCTCTCAACCTGTGCAGTTATCAACAGGAACTCTTGGCTGCTATGGCAGAGTTGCTCAACCTTGTGGTTTCATTGGGAACCTTCTGTCCAAGGCTTTGCTTAACACCTGAGCTGCTGATAGCTGGGTCTTCTGTGAAAAAGCTTTGTTTGGGTTGGGAAAGGGGTGGATTTTTTGTTGTTGTTAGTTCCTTTTAAGTTGCTGTCTGCAGAGGGACTCAAGAAGATGAACCCCAAACTGAGAAACATCAAATGAAGCAACCTCCCCACTGTGCAGTATCCCTGTACCTGCTGCAGGCTGCCTGCCTTCGACACTGTCCACTGCAGGGATCCCACTCTGGTGGAATCCTCCCTCAGGGGCTGCAGCACCTCAGAGCCACTGCCTCTGCAGTAGTCATGGTGGTTTCATGGCTCCTACTGTGAGAGTGAATGAGTCCCTCTCATCCCTGATCAACAAGGAAACGTAAAACCACAAGAAGAGCCTGTGAGCTCTGCTCAGTGCTCGTGGATTTCTGGGGACAGGTCAAACCTGTGAACCTCTGCCAGGTCAAGTGGCACTGTGTCCCTCTGAGCCCAGGTCAGCCCTTGCAGCTTTAGGGCCCAGAGAGAAACTGTGATTGAAGATCCCTTCCCTCTCTATATCTCTTCTTGGACCTGCTTGATGTGACATATAGAATAGCTTCACTTGTTGCTAGTAAAAAAGATGACTCCATCATTGGGGGCATTATCATGAATGTTCCATTGGAAATGCCCTGTATGTTCTGCTTGTACAAATTGGTGTTTTTCAAGCAGAGTTTCATCTGCAGTTTCATGATACAGAGTACTTGGTGGTACTATAAGTTTCTCATGTCTACCCATCCCCTTGTGCCACCCCTGCACCAAACTGCCTCAGCTCTACCTGCACAGCAGCTTCAGGTGACAACAAGAACTGGGTCAGGGGACAGATCTTGCCTTCTTTTTGCTGAGTTTGGGATTTCTTCCTCTTTATTTTTCTTCATTTTGTTTTTTAAGTCAGAGAGGTCCCTAATGTGGACTCTCTGTTGAGTAGCCTGTGACTGGGCTGGAGAATCCCCTTCAAGTAGCAGGGCTGCCAGGGAGGCTGTTCCTCCAGTGTCATTGCTGCCATTTATCCATGGAGTCATATGTTTTTGCCTTCAAAAAGGATTCCTAAATTTATTTTATTTTTTTAGAATGTTAACAAGCAAACCTATACCTCCCAACTCACCTGCTAATGCAGCGTTGTTTGTTTGCAAGCAACCAAAATGTTGCAGGGAGCACACCAAAAATTCATTCTGGAATCTGGATGAACTTGCTGTTCTTCATGTCACTAAACTTAATACCAAGAAGTATTCTCCCTTTACTGCAGATAGCAGAAGTCCATATTTAATTAATTCATTTTCACAGTCAGAAGCATATTTATTTCACATTTCTGATTGTCATGCAAAAGTTTAATCTGAAGTACTTCACAAGTTTAAATACCTAAAAATAATAAGTAAAATAGCTTGTGTCCAACAATGCTTATTTATAAAGACTTTAAAAGGGGAAAAAAGAAGAAACAATGTCATTTTTGTGACCTGAGCCTTTGGCACCCACCCAAACCCGTTTGCATGCTGAGTCTGTCCATTATACGCTTTGTCAAATCTTTCATATAATCCCACTGTCTCTGGTCTTAATCTTAAAAAAATAGGCCTTTGTTTTGTGTTTGACTCTAGAGGATAAAGAGTAGGAGACTGTCTGCAGTGTTGTCAAACCTGGGTGGGCACTTTAACATACCTTATACATTTTTCTATTGTGTAAGGGCATTTCCCTCCATGTGTGCGAGTCTGCTGGGTGTCCATTATTAGTATCCTCTGCTGGTGTTATCTCCAAATTCCTCCTCTTCTCCAAGGGAGTAGATTTCTCCACAACAACTTCTCTTCCAGGGTAAGAAAAGCTGTCTTCGTGGGGCCACTGGCAAGGCATGCAGGTCTGCTCGTGGGCTGCCAGGGGGTGAGTCCTCCTGCAGGGAAGAAGACTATATTACTCTTTTTTTGAGAAATAATAGAAAAATTGCAATAACTTAGGAGGGAGGGTGATGCCAGGCTGTTCTGCCAAGGGCAAACCTTGCACACCAGGCTGTGCAATTTGGAACTGGTTCTCTGGATAGATGGATATCTGCAGCCTCCATTTCCACTGTGATTTTAGCCAATACTTTGTGATTTTCACTATTTTCTGCAAAGGAACACTTCGGTTGCAATAGCCACGGCAGATTTTCTGTGCAGCTGTTTATTGTTTTTTGTTGATGCAACTGGTGATGTCAAGTCCCATTCTGTATCTTTGCATCTCTTGGGAGAGCAAGACACATTCAGCTGTCAAAATACCACATTCTGGTGGGGAGGAAAGAAAAGGCAACATTTAGTCTTGGATTTGTTGAAACTATTGTTTGTTATCTATCCCCTCCATTTTAGCTCACAGTTCTAATAGCCTCACTATGCTCCCTGTGGTGCTGAAAATAATGCAAGACCTTAGATGCTCTGTTATTTTAAGATTAAAACAACATTGAGCTGGCCACATTATGCAACTAAGAACTGTACTTGTAGTTTAGTGAGTTTGTGTACCATTAACCTTTTTTTAGCTAACTGCATTACTCTTGGTTTTGCCAAATGTCTGTAGCTTGATGGTGACTGATACCCTATAATACATATTGGGGAAATATTCAGATTTGTCATTAGAATAGTATGGAAATGATAAAGGGATGGGTTGCTCCATGGCAACATCTATCCAGAAAAGTAAAAGGTGTTAGTTGGTTGCCTGCACACCTCTTGTCAACTCATTATTGATGTTTCTTTTCTACATAATGTCATTTCTGTTCTTTTCCCCAGTCATTGTGTCAGCTGAAATTTTTTTATACCTGCAGCTGCAGCCAGTCCTTGGGGTCACTCTTGGTCCTGTGCTAAACCATGTCCCTGTAATTTGGCCATGCAGGACTAGCATTGTATTCCTATATCCATGCCTTTTCCAGGGATGACTGTTAGAAAATTATTTGCATTTTATGAATCAGTTGATGAAACAGAACAGAAGTGCAGTGCAAGCCATTGTGAAAAAGTTTGTGAGTATTGAGACTTAAGCCACAAGAAAGCCAAGCCTTTGCAAGTTGCAACAGCAGAGGCTCATTGTGTTTTACCCCAATGAGGGCAGCAGAAGTGACACCAACAAGAGCAGAAGAAACCACTTAATGTGGACATGGGCTTCAGGGGCGGGATCTGTGGGAACTGTGAGGTCGGATAAAGATGTTTTTATACAGAAATGGTATGCACCTGTTTGCTGATGAATCCTCCCCTCTCCTAGGTAAATGTGCATGTGATGTGGTTGCTCAGAAGGTCAGTGCGAGCAGGCTGCAGCTGCTCCACACAGCTCCATGCAATGATCATACCCGCTAACTCAGCACTTCTGGCAACTCCCATCCACCAAGCTGCAACACCATAGCCTAAAGCACCACCTAAAACAACCAGAATCATTGGGCTGGGTGGTGCTGATGACCCAACAGTCCCCATATGTCCTCTTCATGAGTAGCCAAAGACACTCTCCTCAAAACCTTCCTGTAGTTTTTCCCTGATATTCAATCATTTTCAACTCAGAGACTCAGAGAGCAGGAGACAGTTTCTATATATTTAGTGAAACTAGTGGGTTTCTCTCCTGCGACTTTATTCAGTTTCCCCTTTATCATCCCTTGGCAAGTAGCTCCACAGTTCAATAGCCATTGTGTGTGTAAAACTGATGCTTATTTTACTTATACCTGATTCTTACAAGCTTCATCTGATGCTCTCTGCTTCTGGTAATGTGCCAGTGATGTAATAGTGGATGGTACAGTGTAGTCACGCACTTTGAGGGTTTTAGCTTGGCAGACTCCAGTATATTTTATGGACATTTATTTGGTAAAAGTAATTCCAGCCCAAAATTCCTCCTATAAAGTCTGTGTTTGTAATCCCTCATATTGCTTAAATCTGATTTCTGGGACAAACATCTCTTAAAATGCATTTTCCGTTAAGTAAAAAGCTTTTCATTTGCAGTCAATTAGGAAAGAAGTTACTGAGGGACTCAATTCTATTCAGGAGACTGCCTGTTTGTAGAGGCAGGGAGGAATCATGGCCAGGTTTAACATAGGCAGATCTGCACCTGCAAAGCTTGGGGCCTATTCTGCTGGTACAGGGCTGGTTGCCCACTGCTCTGACTCCTCAAAATCTCCTTAGCTGCCTGCTATGGCATTGTTCTGGATTTGTGGCAGATTTCCACTCTCAGTCTGGCTGCCTTGCACCACTGATATGATACACTTCTTTCCTACAGCTGGTTCTCCAGCTCTACTGGTTGTTTCTGTGTGAGAGCTGTAACCTGTCCCTGATCTCCAAAGTGCCTCACCTGCTTTGCATTGATATGTGAAAGGCTCTAGCATGCCAACAGCTCAGCTCCAGGGCTTCATTGCCAACCCTGGGGCAGTGATGCCTATGTGGTCACTGCTGGGATCAGCTGCCCACAAGGATCTAGCCCTGAAGGCAATCACCTCCTGGCCGTGCTCTTTTCAGAGACTCCAGCTTCACTGCTTGGTTAATGCAACAAACTCAATCTTCCACTCATCTTTACTCAAAACGTGGCCATAGGTAATGTGCAGTTTGTCTGTTCTCGTCCCTGCTGGTGGACCTGATGTTGATGCCAAGGGATAGTTCTTCAATTATCCTTCCATAGGCTGGTGTATCACCATGCTGGGATGAGCAGGGAACATGGGAGCTTCCAGCCTTTGTCAGCTTCCCAGAGAGATGGGAACCCAGCAAAGCAGCTGCTGTTCACTGGTCTGGGTGTTCAGTGACCTCCTCCGTAATGGGTGCACATGGGGGCTTGGAGAGAGGATGTGAGCCTATGAGTGCTGTGGCCTCTCTGGAGATGTGGGTTCTACCACAGGCATTTTCCTTAGGTCATTTCTTTACACAGAACAGGGATCATGGGATTTACTGATAAACTGTAGGAAAAGGAAGAACTGGTGAAATTAAGGCTTCTTATCTCTGTGTGATGTGGCACCCAACCCAGGGTATAAATTACAGTTTTCACCAAGTACTAATGGAGAGGCTGTTCCTGAAAAGCAAAGGTAAAGCCTGTAAAGCATGCTAAGCAGCTGTGTGCTTTTTAACCAAACTGCCAGTAAATGACTCCTCAAATGACCACTTAGCCTGAGTATCTGTAAACTGTGGGTGTCATTTGGGTGGGAGACTTGGGAGGCTGAGAAAAGTGCTTATTTCTGTGCTGTCTGGGATGGCTGTGAGAGGAGACACAGGGATGCTAATGAGTTCAGCAGCTGCTGGGAGTGATGTTATTTTCCCACTGTCAGCAGAGATGCTGTGCTGCCAGGCTGCATGTTTTTAAGACGATGGATACCTACGATGGGTGCCAAAGCTCCTCCAGTCATTGTGGGCTTTTTTCATTTGTCCCTTCTAAAATTTAAACCAGTTCTGCTCTTACAAAGTCTCTCGCTTTCTTCTGAGTATTTAAAATCATGGGCATAAACTGCATAGTTTTGAAGATCTTGACAGCATCTCTTAAGTTCTGCTAATGCCTAATATTGACCTTGCCAGTGGTTTATTCCAATCCCTGTTATCTCGAATGCCATAGACACAGTCTGGTGTGCTAACAGGCACCTGCAGAGCAAGTCTCACCCCCCAGGTTTTAGGGGTCTGTCTCTCATCCTTTCTTACCCTTATAAAGGGATACTCTTATAATAACCCTTATAATAATCAGAGCAGGTTTTCTGGGAGGTTCAGGGACAGGTCTCAGTACACACAGTTGAATCATGTTTTCCCCTAAACAAAAGTTAGTTTTTATTATTTCTAGAAGTTCCAACCTATTGCTAGAATATTAATGCTACTAGTTTATCTTTCTTGAGGCAATGTAATATTTTCTTGGCTGTGTAACCCATCTTCCTGTGCTGCAAACAGATGTTTTCACTGGATTCCTTGCATCTCTGAGGATGCTCTTTCCTGGATGTTTTACATTCAGTTAGAATTTATGAATGTGTAGAAGTTCCTTCTGGGATGTACTGCATTTCTTCCCAGTGAGTTTCCCAGAGCACTGGGATGTCTGTTGGCTTTCTGGTGTTTCTCGGACTCGTGTGAATGTAACTGTCCAGAATGCTTTGTCAGCCAAGAGTCTGGCCACCTTATGCAGCTGACAATTAACCAGCATTAGTCATTATCAGCAGCCAAGGCAGGTCTTCATTCTACCATTTCACTTACTTCATATTGGAAATTGCCATTGTTTCACTCTGAATGTTTCTCTCTGTTTTTAAACTTACCCCATAACGTAACAACCAGTAATAACAGTGAATCATTAATTTTTACACCATAGTTCATGTGAAATAATAAGAGGGACATGGTTTGCTGGTTCTTAGTCTTCCAGCTTTGCTGTATCAAGACCTATGGGGTTTTTTGCAGGCATAAATATATTGCTTTCTCTCTGGGTCAGTTTTGGGTTTCTAAGGTGCAGCTTTTTGAAGATGAGTATCTGTCATCTGTAGTGGGACAGGCCTGACATGCCTGTGCTGCACCATGAGTAACAGCAAGTACAGCTAATCCGTGCCTTTCCTCATGTGCTTTTCCAGTGGAACATACGCAAACAATTTGAACCGAAACGTCACCTTGGCAATATTTGGGTAATAGCTCTGTGTATGGGATGAAGCAGTCTTCTGCTACGGGATTAAGTCAAGGGAGAAGTCCTCCAATTCATTCCAGCTTGGCCTTAGAAATATGTTTTGGTTTAGTTGGTGAATTTCTAAAAATGAAGTTAAGACAACTAGGGCAGTGGTTTAGACAAATGATTAATGAACGCTCTTCCAGTTATAGCTGTTCTGTGCAGCTTTTTCATTATCCTAGCTATGGAATGAAAAAAAAGCCCATTCATATTTTACAGCACATGCCCAGAACTAATTCTTACTGATTTAAAAATAAATGTTATGCTCATGTATTTGCAATCAAATTTATCTTTTTAAAGGGGGTTATTTAGCACATCTTCTCTGACCTTATTTTTCGCTCCCCTCTGTTTTTCTGGAGGAGAGTGTGATAGGCATTATGGAGGTCATTTATCCACTCTAAGCAAACTTGGCAAAGAGAAGCATGAGTTGCCTGCACTGACTACACACAGTGAATGCATCGTGGGCTGTCCCCTGGTCTCCATCTTTTATCTCACCTGGTTATGCTGTGCTGGTCTCCAGCTATCAGATCATAAGCTTTAAATCAGTCATCTTGGGAGCTTTTTCGGGATCAGACTGCACATTTCAGTTTTCAGAACTTCTCAGCACTCCTAAATCCCAGTTTGGAGTCAGAAAGAGATGTGTGTACTCAGTGCTGAGAAGATGGGATGCATCTGCGTCTTGTTTAGGAAAGTGCTCCATGCTTCTTTAGAAAGGAGACCATTTGGTTCAGGAGTGGGTCCTTCAATCATGATCTTGATTCTTTCTTGGCTTAGCTACAGCTGCTGGGTGTCATTAGACATGTTGCTTTGGGCTAGGCCCAAAGGGATTTTGGTATTGCAGTGGCTGACTTCTAGGCACCCGGCCACCTAATGAAGTCCAGATCCCAAAGTCAGACATCCAGACACATCTAGGGAAGACAAAGGGCCTGTGAGAGGGAGCACCAGGAAAGCCTATGAGATGGGGACTGCTGCATTAGCAAGCCAGGGGGAATTTATGTTAAGATGTCAGAGTGCAGCACTGGCTGCTGGAGCTGGGTGCTTAAGGCATTGCAGGCACTTTTTTTATAATGGGGAAAGCAGAGAGACACTTCTGATGAGCCCCGTGTGATGGTGAGAGGTTTGCCTCAGGTGCTGAGTGCACAGGGGCCTTGGTGATGGCAAGAGCAAGACCCTGATGTCCTTCTGCTGCATGCTCCAGCAGAAGTGTTAGGGGTCCAGGACAAGTCGCAGGGTTATCAATGACAGAATTGGTGCTGGACTGCATGCTTAGTCCTTAAATTTATGTCAGTTTCAGGGAGGGTTGGCTCTTCTCTGCAAATCCTTTGCAAGGGACTGGGCTGCATGGAAAAACCTACATGGAAGCTAGATATTGGCAAATAAAATATTTAGATACTTGGCTGATAAAGCTGTTTTAACATAACTGTCCATGACATGTAATACACTCTGTCATTTCACAAGGCTGAAATACCTCTTCAAATAAAAAGCAGCCATGCTGGCAAACAGTCTTCAAAGGTAGCGAAATAATCCCTAAGGGGAGATCTGCTTTTGTGAGGAATTCCCCAGCAGACGGCTGGGAGATCTTAACAAACAAGTCCTTTTAAACTGCCATGTACTTTGAAGCCTGAGTGAGCATTCATTAATTTGGCACAAAAAGCAACAGCGAAAAGGGGGGGGGGGGGGCAAGGGGTGGAAAGGCTTAGTCAAGGTGAAAACGAAGTTGGGTCTTTACCCAAAGCCATTGTGGGTACAAATGAATTGCTTGAGTGGGGGTAATAAAAGATATGTTATCCCACATTTAATAAAAAGCAACAGTGAAAATACAAAGAGCTTATTTCAGGCTTCAGTTATCTGATGTTTATTGCACACAAGCCTTTCTACCAGGATGAAGATCCAAGAAGTGTATTGCCCTTTGAAGTGTGGGCTGTGTGGCCAGTTGCCCATTTGCTGCTTTATGGCTAAATCTGCTTAATATGATCCACTTTCATCTTTCCAGTGGCAGAGGGCTCTGCAAAGGGGAGAGAGCAGACAGGCTTCTGGATGAGCCCCTAAATGTGCTGAGGACAGGGCAGAAACCAGGGAGCACTTCATCGTGGGGTGTGAGTAGAAAGGAAGATGTGGGGTGAAGCAGAGTCTGGGCTTGGTGAGATGCAGAGCACACACAGCTTTCAGGAGAAGTGGGATGCTTGGTAGGACTGTGAGGACCACAGGCTTTGCAGTGGAAAGCACTGAGCAGAGCTATTGTAGAGTGAGTTTCTATTCCCTTTGAGTGGGGAATAGTACAACCTGGTCATAATTTTTGCTTACCCTGGTAGTATTTTCAACTCTCATTTGAAACTATTGAATTATCTCTAGTGTTAGATCATGGTATTTGGAAGAATAAGTTTCTTGATGGTGCATTTCCTGCTAACTAAGATTTTAAAGTCTGTGGAAGAATCCCCACTAACATCAACAAGCTTTGGACTGGGGCCATAGTCCACTTCCAGGCAGTAATAAGCGCTGCACATTTTTTCTATCAAAAGCAATTATTTTACAGATGAACTGTAATAAACTGGTGGAGAAGTTTACCTTTGTAATGCCATATAGGAAAAAAATATTAGTGGACTTGAATCACAGTGATATTTAAATTTTCTTGTATAAAACACACTATTAAAGCTTATCTTACAAAAGACTTTTCCTTATGCTAAAGCATTTTGCACCAGCCTCATGTTTGCAAGCAAGCCCCCAAAATTTCGAGCAAATGGAATGGATTAAGAAAGACTTTTTTCAAGGAATTGTGTTGCAAGCGTCTTAAAATAACATCTTTCTTTCCTCAAAAAGTAGATTGGTGTGCTGTGATATCATTGTGGAGTCATGACTTTGAGAAACAAACTTATTTATATTAATGAAAAATATTTCAGATGAAAACACTGTCAAAACAATCTCCAGGAAAGTCATTGTTGTGGATTGGAAAGAATGCTACTTCACATGTGTTTAATTATTGGGGGAAAAAAAATGAATCTTGCTTTGCATCACAAAAATCAATCTGCAATAACAGGAAATCCTGAGCCATTTATGTAGACGTTCGTCTTTCATTGTAACTGGCAATTGGTTCCAGCTTCTAAGACCTGTCTAATTCTTGACAGCTATAATAATACTGCCTCAGCTGGACTGTACACAGCAATGCTCTGATTGTGAGTCTGATTTAATGCTGTAAATCAAAAAAACCCCAACTAACCAACAAGAGAAATTATTTGTTGGTATGCAGTGATGCTCTGTAACTTTTTGGTTATGAACACAGAAATCATAGGAAAATGTCCATATCCACGAGGAAAGGGCTGATTATTATCCTTCCTTCCTCAGTCTGTGCAAGCCTGCACTTACACAAGCTAAGAAATAAAAAGTGAGGTCTGGATTGCTGTTACTTGTGCAGAGCCCTGCATTCCCAGCCTCAGCGGAGGACACTATTGCATTAGTTACTGCACAAACACAAAGCAGAGGGAATAGCCCCTGTGCCAAAACGTTTGTGTTTTGGGGTCCAGATTGAAAGGCAGCAAGATGCAGATGAAGGACTTTGGAATAGTGCGAGGAAGCCACGTGATGGTGTTGGTGGCACATCAGCAGCAAACCCCTTCAAAGCCTTTGGTGCACACAACAGCAAAGGAAACAGTCAAGAGACTACATAGCAGCTGCTGCTTCCCAAGGGTCAGATGTGGGGATTTAAAAAAGACTGTACAAGGTTTCTCTGCTAGTGAGTAGCACCAGCTTTCTCATCTGTGAGAGCCACTGGTGTCTATATGACACCTTGTTTGCTACTAATATATGCAGTGTCTATATGACACCTTTTTTGTCATCTCCAGAGATCATTTAACCAAGAAGTAATTTCACCAGCTGTCTTGTAGTGTTCAGTGTTTCTCCCACATGTAATGGAACTGGTCTAACCTAGCTGCCTGTATCTTGGCACAGATGCTTTCAGTCTTGTCAGTGGATGTACTGTGTGTTTTTTGCCTTCTGCTTTCTCTTTATATTCCTTGGTTTTCACTTTCTGATCAGTTCTCTACAGTACGTGGGTTTTTTATCCTCCTCTAATCCATTTTTCCACCTGTCACACACACACTTACAGAGAGAATGCTTGCTTAAAAAAACCCCACAGAACTAAATTATTGAGATCTTGGCACAGGTCAAGGCTTGTAGAGGGAATCAAACCTCTTAAACAGGACAGTTGTGTCTGCCCAAATGGTGACAGGAGGCACCATTGCAGGGGTCCTGGCAGTGGTCTTTCAGTGAGATGAGTTGAGACTTCGTAAACTGCTGTGCTACTCTGTTCATACAGTCCTGCTGCCCATGCTCCAGTGCATGCATGATCCATTGCTACCAATTATCTTAAAACTTTACATGAAACATCTCCTGTCTGCCTTAAAAATAGATAAAAGACTCTCCTTCATGACCATTTCTGCATTGGCAAGAACAATTCCTAAAGGCCATTTGCAAGGGTCTTTCCTGCCTTCAGCTTTGGCCACCTTGGGGATCCTCTGGGACAACCAGATTCTCCACCCTGATGTTAATTAGCACATTGAAGCTACAAGTAGGGCCTATCAGCTGTCCTATGCACAGCAGGGACAGCCTGGGGCTGCTTGAAATCCCCACCTGGGGCCCTTCTGCAGCAGAGTCAAATGCTGTGCTGTGAAGCCAGCTAGGAGGTTGGTTAACCCCCAGGTCCGGTTTGAGGTTCTTGTCCCACCATGCAGACTCATGCTGGGGACATCTTGGACTGCCCAGGAAATTAATGACTAAGCATGGTGGATGTACGTGCAGCCACAGCCCTGATACCTGACTGCTCCACAGCTGCAACTATAAGAATTAAATTTTATCCTCATTTCACAATTGTAACTTAAATGTCATAGATCTTACCATGTGCTTTGCAACCTCTGGATTCAAAGGCAAGCCCTGGCTGCTGTCTTTTAGATCCAAGGCAGATGCCTATCACTGCTTGCTTGCTGGTTGATAATTAGAAAGTAAGGTGAACAGCAGACTCCTTGTGTCGTACCCATTGGTACCTAGAGTGTTTCCAGAAGAGGATGATCTCCAACTACCTTGTTTTCAGATGTGTTGTGAAAGACTTGTGAACAGCAAGCCATGTCTTCACTGTTACGTGCTTTTCCACAGCCCATAAAGTTCATGCTCTGAATCAGCTGCCAGTTAGCTGATCTTGAAGGATCATATTCCAGGCTGCAATATGACTCACGTACGATTTCTCTTTCCTTTGCCTGACCTGATTCCTCAAGCTCAGCATTTGCGTTCATTTCCTCTGATAATATTTGTTCTGTGTATTTAGAGAATAATGTGATTGTCCCTTCTCTTCCTACATGTGGAGGCATTCTCCATCTAAAGGATTTTGTAAGGAGCAATTTTCTGCTTACAGGGGACATCTTCTCTTCCTACACTTTGACAAGAAGTTCATAGACTGGTGTCCAAACACTGTTCTGCATCTCCAGCATTAGAAACCACCACATCTGCAGGCAGGCAAGGCTAAGATAACCTTCAGCCTGGATTTCTGCCATGGCTGGGCTGCTTATAGGGACAACAGCACTATTCAGAAATATGGAACGGTTTCCATACACGGAGGGATTGAACGGCTAAGGATTTATTTTGGAAAACAAACAACAGAGGAGGAGTAATAGAGGTCTCCGAGGTCAGGAGAGGATCATGGTGCTGCTTTTCACAATGCAAAATCTAGATGCGTTTTATTAGATGTTTAATAAAATTATCAAGTTCATGGATGATAAAATACAACTTCGGAAGAAAGTTTAATTCAGGGAAACAAGTCAATCCTGTGCTCCTGGGCATCTTGAACATGGAGACACCAGTTCTGCCTTGCATGCTGTATTGCTTTAACAAATGATAACTGAGAAAAACAGAGTGTTTGGGGCCCAACTGCTCCTTTTGCAAATAGTGGGTGAAACCTCTGTCATGCAGACTGGAGGCTGTGGTTTGTTAATAATAGAAGTAAACAATATAGTGACCCTGGCTGTAGGACACCAAGCCCTGTCCCACTTAGGGACAGGGGACTTGTTAGGATTTGGGACACTGAGGACTCCTGTTTTTTCAGAGGGGACAGAAAGACAACCCCCCCTTCCAACCTCACCTGGGTATTTTGGTATTGTCTTACTCAGGAAAGAGACTGTCCAACATCTGATCAAACTGGTCTGGCTTGGAGAGTTGAACTGCAGTTACAATAAGACCATGGCAGGTCTTGCCAGATGTCTTTATTCATTACTAAGCTACAGAGCCCCCTTTCTAATATTCAGCTTCTGTGCTTGTTTACCCAGGGATTTATTGGCTTATTTGTGCTGTTAGTCACTGCCGTCTGTTTGGAGAGAGAATGCATGATGCTCTGTGGCACACTCGGAGCTGGACATGGTTACCTGCACAGTGACCATGGGGTAGCAGCTGGTGGCACTGGGCTGCTTAATACCTTTTTTAATGCAAATATTTTCACAGGCCTACTTAATTTCAGGTCTCACATTGAACACATGGCATCTGTCCCTATTATAGCCCAAAGTATGGGGTGGCCTGAACTCTTGCCATATGAATTTAGTAAAATTAAATTGTCCTTTCCTAGGCAAGATTGAAAGCTGGAGATGTGTTTTCAGTGCCATCAAGTTATCTAGTTGATGTTCATAATAAGTAGCATTTTTTTGGTGGTTTGCTGTTGCTGTTCTGCCACGTTTGCAAACCAAACCAGAAGTAGGAGCATGGAGAAAATGGGTGACTGCAATGTGTAAATGAAGCATCACTAGGTCAAAAATAACCCATGGAAACAGGATACTGTTATTTATGGTATATGCAAAAGTAAATCATAGCAAACAAGTTGGCCAGATCAGTGCTGGAGAATGCATGGATGGTTTCTCTGCTAAAATCAGTAGGGAAGTTCACTGCTAAATTACAGGCACTGTGAGTAGCAGGAAAACAGAGTTAAGTGGATTGTTTGTAGAGATCAAATGCTCACTTTATCCAGAGTTTTCTTGCAAGTTGAATGCAAAGGTACCCATTTTTAAATGGAGAGGTTTGACAGTTAAATATAAATTCATCTCTTAATCATTGCCACCTGAGATACTTGGAAGGATCAGGAGCCTGGCTGCAGTTGGTAGCAGCTTCATGTTCTTGGTGCTCTGGAGAGAAAGACTTGTCATTCACCCTGTTGGTGATTTCCCAAGGGATTTGGCGTTGGTTGTGCACCCAAAGTCAGGGGCAGAGATCAATTTTTCCAAAGAGTTCACAAACAAATATGTCAGAAAACAGGAAATAACAACACTTGTGGCATGCTTTCTCCTGATTTAAGTATAAAGAAAAGATTTCAAAATATTTTGTTGCCTGAAACATTTCTGTGTAAGAAAATTTTAAATGCTCTTCCAATTACCTGGGATTATTTCTGTTGAAAATGTCATCAAAACTGACATTGTCATAGCAAACACTTGAATTATGATTAATCATCATTTTCAAGTGATGAGTAGGTCTGCCCCCCTGGTGTGTTCAAGTCAGAGAGAAGCCACTTAGCAGGGAGCTCCTTTGAGAGATAGTTTGAAAAGTGGGATTTCATTTTCAGATCCCATAGATTACATGTGATGGTGCAAAGGCAAAATTCATCTGATGAGCTATTTACAGTTGATCATTTAATTAATTAATGAACCATTTCAATGGATGCATACATATGTAGATATATTTATATGACATTAAATTACTTTGAAAATTGATAGAGCTGAGTTAATTTGTTTCACAATATAGTGCAATGTAAAGTCTCACTTCTTTGTGGAGTACAGTTACAGCAGACACTTAGAGCAACCCCATCCTCTCAGTCATTGCCTGTGAGTCCTTACATGACATGAGTGAGTACACACCAGTCGTATTGTGGGGAATAGCCGTGTTGAGATCAAGTAAGAGATGAACATGACTGTGGAGGGAGTTTCTGCAAGATAGTAGGAGAGAACAGTCTGGAATAAAGCAAGTTGCACAGTCTTGCTGTAAAGCAGTCAGGGCAGGAGCCTGCCCCACGCAGCCTATTCCACGATCTCAGCATCAACAAAGTACTATTAATAATTTTCCTGGGAGCCTGGAACACACCATTGTTCTACATAATGAAAGGAAAAGTAAATAAAATAACTCCTATTGTAGTTATTTTAAAATACTCAATCTGTGGGATGCTGCTTTTTAAAGATACTCTGTTTTGGGTTTTTCCCTCCATGTGGACTGACTCTTGCACTTTTCTAGTCAATGCTGTTCAATCAAAAGTCTGATACTGATAACGCAGAGGCATTAGGGGTAACCCCTTCCCTGCTGTAATTCCGCTGGTAGTAATTTAATTATGTCAAGGGTAGCTGTGGAATTTAACTTTTTCTTTTAATTGTTGCATAGCAAATGAGGCATTAACCAGTCCTTGAACATCCTGCTGGGTTGTGAACTTCCAGAGTGTATGTAGGGGTTTTTTTTCCTCCTTTTTCAGTGATAATACATGCTTGGAAGCAGTTGTGGCTGTGACATCCATGTCAAGAGTTCTTCATATGAGATGGGGAGAGTTATTAAAAATGAATCCTACTATCTTTGAAAACAAAGATCATACATGGCATTGTTGGCCTGTATCACTTCTTAGTCTTTGTGGTGTACATGAAACTCTGCATGGCTGGCAACTACAGCAGAACGAGAAAGTAGCATTTTTGGTAATCTCCAACATGATTGAAACACTCTGTGTTCACCAGAAGTCCAGTCCTGTTTTATTTATATTTTTCCTCTGTTATTTATAAAACATCAGAGCAACATAAATATCCTACATGAAAAGCTTATTGCTTCCTGTTTAAAATAGTTGTTTTGCTGCGTACAAGCCATATTTCCTGGATACTTAAAACCGAATTTGCCAGCCAACTTTCCCCAGTGCTTATAGGAAGATTTATTCTTAGAAATACAGATTAATGTGCATGCACATCTCTTAAGTGTCTGCAGTGCTTGAGCCTGGATAGCAAAGTACCTTTGCTGGGGATTTCCACAGGAATGCTACTATATGGGACTTCTGAGTGACTTTGTTTGATTTTGCAAAATTGAAGTAGCTCCACTGTGAATGGTGCAAGAAAGCTGCCACAGAGCACGTGATGTTAAATGGATTACCAAAGAGCCTTCCTGCTGACTGTGGTGCTTGCCTGCCTACCTCCTGGAAACAAGCAAGAGAACATTTTTTTGCGAGGGGAAAAGAACAGCGTGTTTTCAGAGAAGTATCGTAATTTGTCCCCTAAGGGTTCATTGAAGAATATTCTTTGGAGTAATTATTTTTCATTGGGATAAGAAAGCCTGTAGGATTTTAGATGTTATGCAGGTTCTGGAAAAATCCCAGCTAGAGAATAAACTTTCTTTTCTCTTTGTGGCAAAAGCTTATTTATTCACAGCAAAGAGTTCAGCCTGACAATAAGCTCAGATCTGGCTTCCATTTTAATAGCCCTCCTCCTCCTCCCTTCTGCTCTCCTCCGGCATACTTTTGTGTTTCTTGCAAAGGTTTCCATTTTACCACAAGCGTAATTCCAAGATACAATAGCATTGTTCCCTTTATTGGGTTGTTTTCAGTTGTTGTTTAGTTGGTAATGCAGGCTGGCACTCCGGGACCATGCTGTGACTCACCTTGGAAGAATGCCCCGAGTGCAGCTTCACCCTGTATGGGCAGTGGCTTTCCAGTCTTGCCAGGGCATTGCGAGGTGTATTTTTATCCCTTGTATCCTCTCTGCTGCCAAAACTTTGCAGCTTCTCTGGGACTTAGGGTTCATTTCTTATGTAGATATGTTGGCTGTGATTGATAAAGGAGAAAATTACCTCAAGTGCTAGTAGGACACCTAACCCTTTGGATCAGAAAGTAAGGTAGACATGAAGATGAAAGGGGATGGCTTTCATAGTGCATTTTCATGGTAGTGATCTAAACCAAGCTGAAGCGGGCAGCCCAGTAGCACTAGGAATGCCGAGCAGCCAAAGGACAGGCAGATGTCCCAGCTCTCCTGCCAGCCTGGGGCTCCCCTTCGCCCTTCTTCAGCGAAGAGGCTATTGCCTGGCTCCTTCCTCACACAAACACACAATCTCACTCACGTGTCGTACTCAATTACGGCCATGCAGCTGATGGTTTGCAGTCATTAATCATTGCTTGGGAGGAATTCCAGGGAGGGAGTTGTTGTGCAGTTTCCTCTCTCATGTCCTTGCTGATACAAGGTCTTCTCACATTCTGGTATTAAAAACATGACTCCCTCTTTATCACTGTCTTCAGACAGGCTACAGCTGTGGTCAGCAGCGCCAGCTGTCCAGAGGTGAAAACAGCCTCAGCCTTTCTCTATTCCCATTTCTCATTTGTGCATGCAGAGGACAACCCCATGAGTGGTTCCACAGGTGAAGCCACGTGTCCTACTCCAGAGCAGCCATGGCTATCCTGACCAATGGTATAGGGTGAGGGTAAAGCCAAGGTAAAAGTTTCAAAGAGAAAAGCAAAGGGTGTTAACACTCATCTATAGTGTTTGAGCAGGAAATTTGCAATGTAGATGTGCATTTCTGTGACTTAATTGAAAAAAAATGGGATGAGCTCTGCGCAGGTCCCCAAGGATGGCTGAGCACCAGCATGTCCCCTCCACTCCACCAGGGCTTGAGACACTTGGCTCCCTGCAAGATCAGGCCCTGAAGTTAGTAAACACAGACAATAAGTCTTGGTTTTCTTCCCCCCTCTAGTGTTTTCACTGCCAAAACCAAACTTTATGTGTAACAGATGGAGCCAGTCTGCAAACTCAGAGTGCCTGCTCATCTCCCAGGCTTGACCTTCGCATGTAGAAAATGGCAGGGAATTCATGCTAGCTATTTTAGCAATCTCTGGCAGTTTGATTGATTTTTAAGTGCTACAAAACATGTTTTGCATTTAAAACAAGAGTTTAGTAGAATTGCTGGATCTGCTTAGCATTGCAGCGATATGTTTAAAAAGAAAACTGAAAAGAAACCTAATAGTAAAGCTGGATTTCTGTCTCTGCCACAGATTCAAGAAGTGTGAAATTAAATAATACTCTAACACAATTGACAGGCTTCAAAGCAAGACATTATTTAAAGTCACTTTGGGGTAGTGGCCATTTTTTTTTAGCTTTTAAAGTAAAAAGGAAAGCATAAGTCAGGTGTTGCCTTGGAAAACACTCCACTGACATGAGAAGTTACTGCTCTGTGGCTTATGGTTGCCCTATGTCCAACAGCATGAAAAGAAAGGAGGTGGGGCCAATGCCTGGCAGTCCTATACATGCAAGTGTGTGAGGAAGAGAGAGAGTAAAAGGCACTCCCTTACCCTCTGTGCTGCACCAGAAGGTACCTGGTGCTGCTGTCCTCACACAGGATGATTGCACAGGAAAGCTCTTTGCAGTGCTGGTTGGTGGATGGGGCCGTGCCAGAAAATCTCTGCCCCTGACCAGTGTCCTGAGGAGAGTAGTGGAAGATGAAAACTTCTTTTATCAGCTTATCCAGCATCTTCCTTACTCCTTGGAGCTCTCCCTCCCCTTCCCTCCTCTCAAGGATAAGCAAGTGGTTTTTATCTGTATGACCCTTTGCTTCTGGGAATGCTGGAGGAGGACATGTAAAAATGAAGCAAGGGCTGCAGAAAGGGAAGGTTGGGGAGAGCTGGAGCTCACCTTCCAGCTCATTCTGGTGAACCAAAAGTGTTTCAAGCCCTTTTCTCAGGTGATGCCTGAGTGAGGACTTTGGTTTGCATTTACAGTAGTAGTGAGCACTACCAGCTATGCCCAGTCAGAGGGAACCAGGTTTCAAACAAACACAAAATTACGCAAAACCTCTGAAAACACAGCCTCCCATGATCACAAATTGCTCCACAGTACGCTGAGAGGTTTTTTTTCCATCTTAATGTCCCTGTGTTTCAGCTCCCTGCCTGGCAGAGGAGGGAGGAAACTGTCTGCTAACTTCACAGAAACTGCTTACTTTCTTATGTATCTAGAAGAATGTGTAACTAGCTCACTACATAAAATTAGCTATATAAAAAGAAATACCTAGTCATTAGAAAACAGCTCTTGGACAACTCATTCATCTTGCTTTTCCCACTGGTAAAATCCTGATTATGACTCTGTAGTCATGTTTTGTCTTCTGTGCTCAATGCAGTGTTTTTAATCCTGTAATCCTTCCTCTTGGCTTCAGTTGCTGATCTCCAATCTGAATCCTATAAAATGCTTTTTGGAAATGTAGGCATGTTGCTGGAAATGTATGCACACCAGTATATTTTCTTTATCTCTCATAGCAGTAATATTTTCAAAAACCTCTGTAGTACAGATAAGGACGTGCTGCACATGAATCTGTCCTTAGTTGACATGTGGTTTTGAAGTGTTTTCTTAGCCCATTGGTAAGATCACTTCCAGTGTTTCCTTTGCATCTCTTTGTGCTTGCATTGGTCAAGAATTTATTGCAAAAGGTGAATGTTTTTTCCAAAAATGTGAAACCATGGATCTCCAGTCAGAGGCTACAGAGGAGTCCCTAAATACCATGCAGGTCATATAACCGAAGAAGTGAATGAATAGTTTGAGCTCAGTGAACACACTGTCTGATCACTTCTGGGGTCCTTCTCATCTGTTTATTGTCCTGGACAGTGTTATTTTTTGTGTGTTCTTCCCACCTCCTTTCTGAAGCTGTTTTTGTCACGTAGGTCCAGCAGTGAAACAGCTGCCTGTCTGAGCACCTGACAGTGACCGGCAGTGCTCTTACCTCCCTCTTTCCTCCTGCAAATCAATCCTGTCTTGCTTGACCTGCCCCTGTCTGAATTTTGTGTTCACGTTGCAGGACTGATAGCACAATCTTGCAAAATATTTTCATTTTTTAGAAAAAAAAAACCAGCAAGGCTCCTCTCCTTGTCCCCTGTGGCGCTTTCAGCATACATTGTGTTGCAGTGCAGATGCCTCTCTGTCTCCTGCAAGCTTCTAGGATGTCTAAAGACACTCTAAACTCTTGAAAAAAATAGAAATAATAAGGACTATCTGGGATTAGAAATGTGCTAGTCGTGGTGTGGCTGCTACCTGCAGGGTTAACATTTTTTATCTTTTTTTCATCTGCACGAAGGACAGCCCCAGAGCAAGCCTGTTTTCTTTGGCTGCTGCGCTATCGCGGGGCTGTGCTTCTCGCCAGCGTTCTCCCACAATCCAGCCCTGTATGTCTTTTGGGTCTAATGCTTTTGTAAAGTGGTTCTCCACCACTGATATTTATGTGGGGCAGAGTGTGCTCAGGAGAGGCCTGCCAAGATTTATATCCTGCCCTGTCAAGCATGTTTTTGGAAATAATGGCATAATTGACTGAGAAAACAACTCCCTTTTGCAACAAGCCAGCCTACCGTGATGGTTAACACAGTGACCAAGGGCCACTGGTGAAATTAAAGCTCTTGAAAAATGACTGCTATATTTATGATGTAGGGAAAGCTTATCACATGCCTCTGTTAAATTAGCAGAAGTATATTGGGACATAATCAGAGCTCAGCTAGAAAAAGGTACAGCCGTCACTTCCTCTAATGTTTGAGGAATTTACTTTTGGATGATGCTTTAAGGATTGTTCCTTGGTTTTGTTTTCTGAGTGTGATGCTGCTAAAAATATCAGCACTTTTCTTGGAATTTGCAGTGCGTTGCATTCTCAAGCGAAAGCTGAAAGTTGCGAATTACTTGGGAACAACAGCAGTACCTTGGGGATCTGGGATTTGGGGTTGGGCAAGCACTGGTTACAGTGGTTTTTTAGGCACTCTAATGTGAGCATTTGCCACACAAAGTGCTGGTCAGAGAGAATGCTGTGAATTGCAGGCACCACTGCCTCTGTCTCTATTGCGGCGCTCAGAAGCGTGTGGTTACAGACTTACTGTGCTGTTTTGTTTCCCAGAGTACTGAGACTGGGGACTGTGGGTGTCAGGAGGGGATGGCTGTGATTGAGGGCAAAGAATTCATGTGAGTGCCTGCTGATGTGATCTGGAGTATGGGAGGTCCCTGCTTTGCAGTGAGCCTTTTCATCATGTCCACCTTGTGAAAACCCATGAGAATCATGTTGCAGGGCTGTCCAATAGGATGCTTAATCATGTGGGTATGATTCTGTCTCCTGTGTTTTCTCAAGGAGAACAAGGACTTGCCTGTTTTCTTATGCATTTCTATACTGTTAACTTATTGGCCTGTCTCCTTTTGAGAGCTGCTGCAAAAGACCTTCTAACAAGGACTTTGGTCTTAGTCTTAGTCTTTCAATGCTGTCTCTTACTCGGTGTTGACATTACACAGTGCTAGCTAAGCCAATACCAATAATTTTGTCAGTTGCATTACCACTGATGGCTGTTTTTTAGACTTTCTGCCAGCCCTACATTTCCATGGGTGCCACGCCAGAGGTAGATGGGGCTTTGGAGGAGGTCAGCCCTGGAGTTGGTTCACATTGCAGTAGCCAGAGTGAAGGTTCAGAAGGCCCTGGGTGCAATCTCCTTGCTGCAACTTAAGGCATTAAAAGCCCTGGTACAAAGGTTTGTTGTTTGTAGAGTGCTGGTTCATGTGTCTCTCTGTCCACATGCACATATGTAGACATACACCGGCCCACTGTGAGCCCCATCTTGCACAGTCATTCAGAGCAAATCCAAACCTAGCCCATCATTCAGTTGGGATGCAATACAAGCTGAAGTCCAGACTTTGCAAGGAACATCTGTTGGCAAAGTAAATACTGCAACAGCCTCCTAAATCCACATTTACTTTGCACCTATAGATTGAATTAGGAAATGCAGTGAATCCCATCTCATATTCTACATGTTTCCTGTTGTAGTAGAAGCAGGCTGTTATCCATCCCCACTGGAAATGTTCGTGTCAAGGTTTCATTCCAGGAAAATCATTTGGGTTGTTCTGTAAACTAACTGAGTTGATCCATAACCTTTTGTCCGGCTGTGCCAGGGACATGTAACGCAGTAAGGGGGGGAGGCCTTTTCCCCTCCCAGCACTTCAGAGAACTCTCTGGGTCCAGGAATGCAGTTGTAATCCTCATTTGGTTAGAGGAGACCATTTAGCTTACAGGGTGACATCGGAATTACTATTCCTTTCATGGGAGAGAGATTATGGCCATGTGGTTTTCCTTTCAGATTTGGGTTTTGGTTTCCATTTACAAGCAGTTCTTGTAAACATAGTCTCTCTGCTTCATTTTTGCTAAAAAGCTTCTTGTCATAACACTCGAGGGGCTGCTTTATCTTGCCTTCAAACAAGACCAGGTAGCTGGGCAGGCTGAGAGCAAGCTGCTCTTGCTCGACATTCCCATTTGCAGCAAGAACATTGAAGCAAATCAAAGCAGACTGTGCAGCCTTGGGCCACCAGCATTCAGCTTCTAAGGGGCTAAGATAAGTGGCAGTGGGTAACTTAATGCAAGCTTAGATAAAACACTGGCAGATGACAGCACTAAAGCAGCACTGGACAGAATTTCTGCTGTGCCCACCTTCCATATACAGCCAGCAGCATCTCTGTACCTGTCTGTGCAGATGGGAACAGGCAGGTCTGCCTTTTGTCTGTGGTGCCCACTCAGCACATGAATCTGAGTCCTCTGTGAACCTCCTGAATCCTCTAGCCTCTACCTCACCCCAAATATCGCCGTTTAGTGTTGCAAGAAAAAGTATTTGTTATCTGGTTTAAGTTTGCTGCCTCATCATTTCATTGGGTCCTCCTTGGATCTGACAAAGTGAGACACAGCACAGCACAGCACAGCACTGCTCCTTATCTGCCTGATCCCCACTGTTCTTGAGTTTCAGCCCTCTGTTCCACCTCCCTTCCACTGACCCTTTTTTTTCTCTTCACTGAGAAGACTTTGCCTTATTTACCAGTTTCCCTTCTAGAACTGTTCCATGCCTTTGAACACTCATGTTCCTTTTCTCCAGACCTTTTACATCTGAAGATCCCCCCAGAATGTGCCTGTGCAGGTGTCCTCTCGCAAGCTCCTTGGGAGCTGGGGATGCAATTCATTTTAAATCTAGAGTTGCCTTCAGGAATTTTGTCCCAGAGCTGTAGGTTCTGGGACCCCCTTTCACCTGCTTGTAAGTTGATGGGTTACAGACCGGTGAACCCCATAACTTGTTTTGGGACTGCAGCAGAGAGGGGATCTGCTGAAGCCTGGGGTTTTAAGGTGCTGGGCACACAGCGTGCTGCTGAGGAGTGAGGAAGGGGTACCCAGGCTCTGCCTAGATCTTTGGGCATCCCTGTACAATGGCCCTCTGTGCTGGCTGGGAGCAGGACTGCTGGCTTCAAACACCTTGGTGGCAGAGGAAGCGGGTCACTGTACCAAGGGAGGAGCTCCATGGTGTCACCCCAGCTTCAGGGGTGCTTCATTGTTATTCCACCTTTGCAAGATAGTGCCATGCATTTCTATGTCCTTTGGGCACACTGGAGCAAAGAAAATAGGTTAGTGCCCTCCAGGACCCTTCTCATGCAGGTCATGCAGCAGGGAGGTGCTGAATTTTCATGTAGATCAAGATGTGCTTTTCCAGCTCATCCTGCACGTGCTCTCCTGCTTTCACTTCAACAGGGAACTTAAATGTTGCTTTTTAAAATTATTATTTCCCCACTTCTGTGGGGATGCCATGCCAGATCTTATTTCCCTACTTTCCATTTGCTGGCCCACAGGGACAAATGGTGGCAGGTTGAGGTGGGGAAGGCAGACGGGACTGTCCAGCACATAACTCTGCTTGGTGCAGTTGCCAAGCTTTCCCTCCACGTCCAACATGTGTTGGCTAACCCAGGCTCTGCAGATACAGGGGGGAATCTAGATGCAATTCCTCATCTATTTAAAAAGCAGAACTATTTGAACGCCCTGCTGAACCCAGGACAGGCAGGTCTCCAAGGCACCATGTATACAATGCAGTTCAGCACCACAGTGATGGTTTTGTTTTTAACCACGTTGATGATCCCATTGTGTTATATAAGGGTTTTGGCCATCTCCATGTGTTTTCATGTGAAATGGTGCCATTCTCTTAACTTCTTTCTCTGAAGTAGACGTGTCTACATCAAAATCTGTTTGATGAGTGAGAAGGCATTGGTGTTTCCAGAGATGGTCCTCAGTGCATTGCTGGCTGATGCATTTGTTCTCCCCTCCTGTGTTTCTAAGTAGCAAAGAATGTATAAGCAAATAATGATTTGGGGGAAGAAATTGGTAATGGAAACAATAACTTGAACAAGATTTGATAAAATAGCACTGTTTTGATTCAAACTCATGGGTTACAAGCATTTCCTGCAGGCCAGTGGGAATTGGAAGACTGTCTTTGTGGGACTTTGAAATCTTAGACATTTAAAAAGTGAGACAATCTCTGTGCCTGTTGCAAAACATCAGACAGCAATCAAGTTGTATTTTAGAAAACAGCTATTTTAGGTAGTACAACCAGCAGAACAAAATCCAATCTCTAGCTTGCAGATAGGTCACAGCATAAGTATCATTTCTTTTAACTTGCCATCACTTTGAGTAGGTTAATATGTTTTTAACCCATAGATTTTATACCCATAGATGGATTACTGTGATCTTTCAATAAGCCATGTTGACGAGAGGAGATTAACCCCTGTTATTAGGAGTTGAGCTAAATCTAGGAGGAAGTCCTTAAGCTGAACCAAAAATCAGTGCCACTGGCAAAGTCCATGAGTAACTCCTTAACTGGCAAAATGCTTTGTCTTGCTTGGATTTAAACCAGACCAGCTCTGAGTAGAGTTGCTTATCAGACCTGTTTTCCCCTCACTGGTTGAATGATGGACCACAGCCACTGGGTCCAGGACCTCTCGGTGTGCTGGGAGGAGAAGGACAAGCCAGGCCATGATGGGTGCAAGCCCCTGGCAGCTGAGCCTAAGCTAAGCTGCAGTCTTGCTCCAGAGGTCTCAGTCTGTGTAGCTGGGGAGGCTGTGAGCATCACTGGGCATTCCTGGCCAAGCAGTACCAGTGACTGTCTCTGAGCCATGCCATCATGATGGGGGTGAGGCGGAAGTGGGAACAAACTAAGGTTCAAAGGCTGAACTGGAAAAAAAGTCAAGGAATGCAAGGTTTGGAGTTTCCTTTTTGCATTTGAGAAGCAGTCAGTCACTTGCGATCTCCAAACACTGCTTATCAGTGAGGAACTGAAACACTTTGGTGTTCACTTTGGGTTCTTCTTATTTTGCCTTAAAATCAGTTATTTCCTAAAACAGCACTGTTGTTAGGTCCCTGTCCCATTCCACCCCCCCTCCAGTGAACTGTTTGTCACCCAAAAAAAAAGAAGAAATTTGCCAGCTCAAAGCCCGAGTGTCCTCGAGGCCAGAGGAAGAGTCACAAGGTTTTCTGTGGCTCTTCAGGCTGGAAGATGCACTCACAGATCAGCTACATCCAGCCTGGTGTTTCCAGGCTGCCTGATCAGTCATGCTTAATTGCTAATTAGCTACCTCCAGCCCTTTCTCTGGGAATTATGATAATGAACATAAAGAACTGTTTATATTCTAAATGAGACTTCCCAAGGGTAACAGTCTCCTCAGCGGCTGTGGAAATGGAAAGCAAGGCTGAGGAAACACCAGGGTGCTGTGGTTTTTGGCAACAGATGATAAACGTTTCTTTGTGGATGGAGTAGAGCATGTAATTTATTGCCCAGCTTTAACAAGAGCAGTCTTGACCATTTTGCTGTTCTTTGCCATTCCTGTCAAAATACAACAGCTAAATCCCAGTCAGAAACTGTGCAGTTGACGTTTTTGTAGGTAGCAGCATAAAACTTACTGGACTTTATCTGTAGAAAATGAATTCATCATTTTTATAAGATCTCAGATGTTCTCTTAACTGCTTCGTTGCTTGTGTAGGGGCAGATGGGTCTACCCATCCTTCTGTACAGGACAATGTTGGTGGGATTAGACAGTTGTGCAGATGCGTCCAAGGACAGGACACTTCTGTTGGACTCCATGCTAGTTTTGCATTGCACAGGTAAAAGGTGATGATTTAAACCCACTGAGCTTGCTCCTCAAGCACAGTCACCAGTCATTTACTTCAAAGATCATCCTCTGGTAAGAAATGATCATAGTAGCTATTTTACTGCAATTTTGTTGACACCTCAGTAAGCAATAAAAGCCCAGTGGTCTCTGTTTTATTCCCAAAGCCATAGGACAGAGGAATATATGAAAACAGAGCAATGTCTGGGCAAAACAATGGATTCAGACAGCTGTCCCACTGCCAGGCCCAGGCTAGCACATTTGGGACTGGCTTGGGCATCTTTGAACACTACTGCAGAATACCACATGTGAACATTGAATTGAACTGATTAACGTGGGCAGTGCTCAAAGATTCCTGGCACAAGGTGTCGGAGAAGCATCAGGCAAGCTGAGGTCCATGCTTAATGGTTGGGCACTATCAGTTGGTTCCTCAAGGTGGTCAAATCATGGGCCCTGATACAGGTGTATGAACTACACAATGGGCTAGAAAAGATCCAGACCTAGAGGCTGGAGTCTCCATTCCCATGATTTTTCATTGCAGCCTGAGTTTTACCGTTGTCCCACCTTAGACATCCAGCAGCACTCCTGGACAGTGCACAGTTTCTGGGGTGGCACTAAGCCACTGCAGTCACCCATGGTGTCATGCTGTGCAGTTCTTACTGCATCTTCTCCAGGATAACATCATTGAAATATTCTGGCAGATAACGCAGAAATCAGACATAAACTGGACAAACAGAATCTCTGACAGTCCCAAGGAGTGCTGAAAGGGAATTTGATGTGTTGGAAATCATGATCAAATAAAGTCACCATTGCATACAACAGTGACCTTGTGAACATGCAAAGGGTTTAGCACTCACAAATAAAGAAAAGCCAGTGTTAACCACATGCCAGCATAATTTTCACTGGACTTCTGTGGTTCTCTGTTATGATTCAGCATTTAATTACATGATTGTAGTCTGGGTGGTTTTTTTGTAGTTCTGTCTCTGGAGGGTTTTCTGAGAGGTCCAAATGCAATGAAGTTTGGTATTGCAACATCTCACTGGTTTAGAAAACAGCTTACTCCATGGGGAAGGTAAGTAGAGCTATGCAGCTGAGGGGGCGTCTGCCCTTTTCTGCAGCTCTGCAGAGTTCCCCTAATGGCTGTCTCAAGGCCAACCCCACTCTTTAGGAGCTCTCCGTTGACAATGCTTGGCTGTCAAACCACAGGCACACACCCAACCTACCACACAGGGTGATGCATTTGTCCGTGGGGGTGTTCGAGCTGTCTCCTTCGAGGAGGTACTTCCACAGGGTCTCCTCACCCCATCACAAGAGGAGCCCTGCATGCGGTGGCTGGAGACTGCAGAGTGAGCAAGGAGATGACCTCTTCCTCTTGGTTTTGGTGCAGATTTCCCCACTTCATGTTCTTTGATCACCTCCCATAACACTGAAGCTCTGAAAGAGTTTTAAAAAAAAATTGGATAACCCTGCTGCAAATTGGGATGTTAAAGCCTGTGTTTTCTATACTTATATTTCTCAATTAACCAAGGTACCAGAGTTAGATTTGCCATGCCATTGCCAGGCTGAGCCACTCTCCAGAAGTGTCTGTGCCTCTCTTTTGAATACAGAGGGACCTGTGTTTTGCCAGGCCCTTCACTGTGCACAGTCTTGAGGTGAATTTGAGATGAAATTCAGCTACTTCACAGAAAATCATGTATAGTTATAACAGAGGATGAGATGGTATTGATTATCCTGCACTAACAATGTGCTCTGGTGGGGAACTCTGTCCTCCTCCATATGTATCTGCCTTCTGCACTCTGTTGTAGCTGTGGCTTCAAAATATCTTGGGTCAGGGATTATTGTTTTGGTCAAGGTTTGCATAAGAACTTGGGATACTGCTCCATGCTGGGGACGCTTTGGTATCAGTCTAGTATAGATATCGATACTTTTCCTCTGTGAAAGGTGAAGAGTGATATTCGTTTGGTAGTAGTAAATCTAAGGAGTTATCTAAGTGAAAAGTCTAAGAAATCTAAGAAAGAAGCTATCAGTTTTCTTGGAGATATCTTTATGTTGAACTTTGTTTCTAATTGCAACGCTCATACTCCAGTGGTTAACATCATGGACGTAAAAGCATATTATTATTACTACCCCTACTAATAAAGAGTGTGGAAAGGTCCAGAAATCCAAGTCAGAGGGAAACATGTAACATGACACATTTCTAAATGGTGTACCTTTTATTTCAAGGAAAAAGTGAGGGCGTTTGTGCCAGCAAATGCCACATGAGTTCCCAGTAGAAGCTCTATGTGCAATCAGGAAAGCGTGGCAGCGTTTTCAGGTTATGGACCTCCCTGCAAATGATGACATTCATTACTGCTGAGCACCAGTGCTGTTGATTTTTCTGGGTCCTTCAAAGAATTAACAGAAATATGAGCTGGGGGTGACCTACTGCCCTGGCACTGAATTGTTTCTCAGTGTCACTGTAACATGGGTTGCTTCAACATCCCCATGTTACTGAGGGCTGTACATTTTTATTCTACTTTTAATGCAGTCTCCAAACTTCATCTGCAATGAAGTACTCTGCTTATCATCCTGCCTTACCTTTCATTTGATTTTTATTGTTGCATTTTAGGAGTTTCATCCACAGAAGTGTCTGTGTGGGCAACAATAAAAAGACCAAGATAAATTTATTCTGAGCTATTATCTGCAGTTGTGATAGATAATAGATACTGGATTTCTGTTAGTATTGTGATTCATTTAAATAAAAACCATATGGCCCAAAGTCAGTGCCTTGGAGATAAGTCAGACATCTGGCTGAGATTACACGTTTGGGAATGTAAATGATGCAGATGGTAAGATTATAATACACACTGTGTCCATCAGGTTCTAACAGTAATGAACAAGCACTTCATTAGGTAGAAAAGGCAGAAAAAAATATACAATCTAAGAGGTGAAATTTCTTGAGGAATGCACGTGATATTATTTTCAGTTTGGAGCTTGCATGCATGGGTTTGGGGAAGTCTGCTTTACGCCACATGCCAAACCTTTATTTCAAATACATTAAGAGTGTGCCAGATATAATATAGCACCTTCAAAGAACTTTGTAGAATCAGATTGATATCTCAGGCTGTAAAAATGTTGGGTTTTCTTCCTTGGAGTATTTTGGGAATAAAAACTAATTTGTGAACAGAGTAGGAAAGAAAACAACTAGTTTCTTTTATTCTGCATAAAATATGACCTTCTCAAAAGTGTACTGGTGTGAATTGTGGAGTGGGCTCAAAGATAATGCAGAAGTATGACATGCAGATAAATGGGTGGGAATGCAGAAGCCATCCAAATTGACACAAAATGTATGCTGTGAGAGCAAAAGAGTATAAATCTTGCAATGCTAATCTCGTCTTTGCTGATACTGATTTAGCCTCAGATATAAATTTAGTATTGTCTCTACAGGCTAGCACAGACCAATGCCTTGGGTATACAGTGTATTTACCTGCGATATTACTTTTTGGAGACAACATGCAGTTTCCAGGGAGACCTAGAATTAACACAGGGAGAGCCAAAGTGGATGTCACCCACAGTCACACCAGCCATGACAAGCCCATCAGAAAAAATAGGCTGCTCCCTTATTGCTTAGACTTCCTTAGCAGTCATTCTGTATTATACTTATTTAAGTACAACATCAACTTGAAAATTTCTGGAAGTTTAGTAATGACAGCCACAGCACGCAACACACTAGAAGACCATAAGTTAATAGGAAGAAATCACCCAAACTTTTCTCAGTTGTTTGCTTCAGATGAAGGTGATGAGTCATGCCTGTGACCAGGGCTGTGGTTCATCTTGGGCAGTTGATCAGTGTGGCATCTGCCATTGCTTGCCAATGCTTCCCACAGGATATGGGGCCCCATCCTGCCACTATCCGAGGCCACAGCCATAACTCCCGTGCTGCAAAAAGCTCTTAGTGCTGTCACTCATTTTATTTGGAAAGTAGATTTTAAGAGCCAAAGGTACATCACATTCAATTGACACTTCTCTCATAATTAATCTCAGAGAAATAAGTTTTTAAAGCAGTAGGTGCCCAGAGGATGTTGCTGATGCAGTTGCTGTGGCCAAGGCAGATAACCCTATTGGGCAGCCCCTTGCAGTGCACCTTCAATATTAATCTCCTGCATACCTGCATCAGTGTGTCTTCTCTTCACCTTGCACTGAAGACAAGAGATCTTTCCTTTTCAAATGATCCAGTCTGCTCCCCCGGCATGAGAAGATGCTCCTTGTACATGTGAGGACATCCTAGAGGAAAATGGTCTCCTCTCAGTCATGAGTCCTGTGACATGAAAATGCTATTTAAATACTATATAGAGAATAAAGCACTGGCAGAGACAAACATGCATGTTGTAGAAGTCGTTAAGCCTTTGTGTTAACAGCACCAAGTTTGTCAGGTTTATGGTATGGTTCCAGTGATGGCTATGCAGGCAGGCTCAAGTCCCTTCATGAGGATCCAGCCTTCCCCATATTTCCCAAGTATTGGCAGGCATTACAATAGTGAGACATTTCATCACAGAATGGTTTGGGCTGAAAGGGACCCTAAAGATCATCTAGTTCCAACCCCCCTGCCATGGCAGAGACACCTCCCACTAGACCAGGTTGCTCAAAGCCCCATCCAGCCTGGCCTTGAAGACATCCAGAGAGGGTACATCCACAATTTCTCTGTTCCAGTATCTCACCATCCTCACAGTGAAGAACTTGTTTCTTACATCTAATCTAAATATACCCTCTTTCAGTTTAAAACTATTACTCCTCATTCTATCACTACACTCCCTGATAGAGTCTCTCCCCATCTTCCATGTAGGCCCCCTTTAAGTACTTATTGAAAGGTTGCTACAAAGTCTCCCCCATGGTGCTTCTTCTCCAGGCAGGACAACTCAAATTCTCTCAGCCTGTCTTCACAGGAGAGATGTTCAATCCCCCTGTTCACCTTCATGGCTCTGCTATATGATTTATATCTCATCTTGTTCATATCTGTAAATATGCTAATCATGGAATCATTTAGGTTGGAAAAGACCTCTAAGATCATCAAGTCCAGCCTTCATCCCAACATCTCCCTGACTCCTAGACCATGTCCCGAAACACCACATCTACTTGTTTTTTGAACACCTCCGGGGATGGTGACTCCACCACCTCCCTGGGCAGCCTGTTCCAGTGCCTGACCACTCTTTCAGTAAAGAATTTCTTCCTGATATCCAATCTAAACCTCCCCTGGCACAACTTGAGGCCATTACCTCTTGTCTTCTTGTTAGAGAACAGACCAACACCAGCCTCACTACAACCTCCTCTTAGGTAGTTAATGGTAAAGGAAGAACAGGAAACATAGGAAGAACAAGAAATATGTCACTAAGCATTGTCAAGAAACAGCAGCCTGAGCAGTTTAGAAAGGGAATTGGCCAGACCCATCAAAATTGACCTAAAAAAAAGTGACATTTTGAGAGAAATGCCAAAAACCCATGGCAGAGCAATGGGGAAAGATTATTTCCCACAAGTAAACAAGCACATGGCCAGCAGTGAGCACATCTTAAAACTGGCACCCAGCAGGATGCTTGTCTTCATCATGATTCATGGAAATAAGGTAGACAAAGCAAAATCCAATTGCCAGAAGAAAACAAATGTTTGCAAGTGAGTTTAAAAGACCCTGCAGCAGCAGCAGACTAAAACCACTGAATGTCATGACTGGGCTGGTGCACAGGACAGTTGTCCAGGATGATCTGCAGGGAGGGGAAACCTGATGAAATGGGGCAAAATTAGGGGGGTTCATAAAGAAAACCAGCATCTCACAGAAGGAAAATCATTGATCCTGCACAGATGAGCTCTTGCAGAGTGCCTGCAAAGCTAGGGTGGAAAAGTCTGAAGCCAATAAAACTCTGTGCATGCCTTCAAGGAGTGATGTTAGCTCTAGACAGCAGCACTACCTATATATATCCTACTCCATCTTCTGGGTAAAATGGTCAGTAATGCTGATTCTGATCTCACCTTTTTTTTCTGGTTTTGAGCCCAAACTTTGAGACTATTTGGATGCTTTGAATGCTGGAGTCGCTCCAGTGATAGCAGCTCTGAATTGCTATCTCTAACCAGAACTGCAAGTCATCCCCGGTTTGCGGTGGTTCTAGGAAGGGATGTAGTAATATAAGTTTGATACGTGCCTGTAAGCACTAGTATCTGAAGACACAACCTTATTTCAATTGTGATGCTTAATTAATACAAGGGTAATTGCACAATACCGCAAGACTACAGGGAAGAAAGAGAGGGGGAAAAAATGATCTTTGGTGTTGCACCAATAATACCAAAACAGCAATTAGAAGCATCACATGCTATTTTGCAAAGGCCATAATAGAACAGGAAAATTAGACAAATTTTAGGAGAAAAATGAGCACCACAGAGGAATGGAACTTCTTTTTTCATATTAAGTGAAATAGGCTAGAACAAAGCAATTACCCAAGACAAAGCACACTATAATGCCAAAGGTTTAGATGTGCTTTTGCATAGGCCACCTAACTGTCCATAAACCCACCAGTTACATGTTGATAATGACTTCTAGATGTAAAACACCTTCATCCCAAAGTGCTTTACAATTGGACATGATGGATATTTTCTCAGGTATTTACTCACTTAGGACATATACCCACTTCTGAAGGACAGTATGGTGGTGGGTTGGGAGCACACCTCACAATACAAACCACAGCAATAATGCTGTATCCATTTTGAACTTTCTGGATAATTTCTTTGCAACTATAAATACTTCCCTCCAATTTAAAAAAAAAAAAAAAACCAAACATTACACAGTGGGCCAAAAGCCTAAAACTGATATGCTCCATTTCTTCATATGGAAATATTTATTTCTTATTAGGTAAAGTGACAACAAAGTTTATCAAGCAATAAAAAATTTGTTTTTTTCTGGGTGAAGCACAGACTTTCACTACCAGCTGTGCTCCAGGCCAAAGTCATATGGCTTAGTTTCTCTGATTAAGGAGCTAGCCTAGCTGAAGCTCTTTTTTTCTTCCCAGGCAGCATAATCTTGGCAAGGTGACAGATCCTGACAGTGCAATTTTCCTTTCCCAAAGAAGATCTGTTTTAGATGAGTTGGAGGTTGTTTTCTAGCATCAAGCAGTGGTGTGAGAAGTTGTGCAAGTTTCCTCCCAGAAGTCATCCCCTTGAAGCTCCCTATACATTCATCACAAGTAATCACCACTAGCTCAGGACCGCATTGTTACTGGCCACTTGAGCATGGGAGGGTCCAGGTTTGGGTTTGTGACCTTTCACCTCAGTTCTCTTGTGCCTCTGAAAGGTTTCTGCCGTTAGGTGTCCATCCCAGCAGCAAGGTCTGCCCCGCTGTGGGTCCACTCTTCATTTGGCTCATTTCCACCCATTCGCTCTCAGTGTTTCATGGCTGGTCAAAGAAAAGTACTTCTTGGTCCTATCTCAAGCTGTCCAGGCATCATGCCTGGTAGGAGATCCCATCCCTAGTTTTGGTGTAGTGGGTTAGAGGCAGGCTGGGGGTGGAGAAGAGTCTTTTTTTCAGCCACAGCATGGTTGCAAATAGCAAACACAGAGTGAAAAGGGGAGTTGACCTGTTAGCATTTCAGCATCTCATAAAAGTCTTGTGTTCAGCCTCAGTAGGTTATACAGAGCTAAAACCATCTTCCAGCAGCAGAGTAGGGAAAGAGGAAGAGCAGCCAGTGCCAGCTCCATTAAATTAGGCAATAGGAAATGGGTTCTCTGCAGGGCTGGGGCCACGGCTGCGGTTTGCTCGGTTAGGGCATGGCACGGTCACTCCTGCAATTAGTACTTGGCTAACGGGTGATTGACACCAAGTTCAAGCTCTGTCTGGCTTGAAAGCTGAGCCCTGTGTGGGACATGGTGTGGTGAGGAAATGGAAGGAAATTTTGGGAAACAGCTTTGCTTCTTATTTTTAAAACTGGCCTCATGCCACCCATTTGCTCACAGATTAGAGAGCGGGATGTTGTGACTTTGAGAGGGCACTGCTGGCCTGGTGCACTCTGTGCCAGAATCACCATGGCCCATTCACTGACCGGATGGCAGTCCTGGTCCTGCCATTTTTAACAGAGGAGTTAATTGCCACATTAAAAATCTGCTTCATGGACTTTCATCATCTGCTGACTGTAGTCTAAGCGGAGTAGCATCAGCTGCAGAGGCAGCACAGATACCACTGCCTGTCCCAAATACCAAGCCTTCTGGTGACACCATGTAAATAACAGCTCGTTCCAGTAATGTTTGTCTGCTTAGAGAATTGTTTCAGAATTTTCTCCATCCACCCTACCCTACAACAAATAAACTGCAGATGTGTGGCTCTGAAAATAATCCTTGGCATTGGGGCCATCATGCAGTATCACCACATAATTCAACAAAATTTTGTAGTGCTTTAAAAATGAATCTTTTCTGTATGCTAGAAAAGGTTCATGGAGACAGATTCTGTTAGGAAACAGAGACTGCTCTGTATATAGAGAGTATTTTACTATCATCTCTGTGGACAATAAACATGGGTCTGACTTGTGAACATGCTATGTTAAGAATTATTCCTTTCCTTGTCCAATTCATTAAGTCTGTATACTTAATAAGCAGTTTCAGCTTTTATGAGGTCTTCTCTGGGAACAATAAAACAGAGGGAAAGAGGAGAGAAACATCTGGATCAGTGAAACACTCTTGAAATAATATCTTTTTTAGTGTCTTTATAGAGATTTCCAAGGGCTTACATTAAGAAGTTAATTCCATTGCTGCCATTAATGTTGAAAATATATTAGAAGCACAATTTTAACTTGATCTTCTTGCTTAGATAGTGATCAGAGCTGGCCAGCTCTTTTGTTGGAAAATACTGTCATGACAAATAGCATTGTTTGTATTTCAATTGAGCTTTACTACTTTTTTTCAGTTTTTCTCCTTTTAAAATTTTATTGTGAAAATGGAGAGAAGAGGGAAGGGGCCCAAAGTTGCCATTCCATTGCAATTTAGCAAATAACTTCTTTTCTCTTCTGATTTTTTTTGTAAATTTCCCATTTCTTTAATATTTTTTAAGAATATCTGCTAGTGATACTTTTTGATTTGGTTAGCTACAGTTTTGTGCATTTATCAACAGACTGGAGCTAAGATGTACAGGGGCTGGAGCACATTATATTCAAGGAAAGCCCAGGGGAGCTGTGTTTGTTCAGTCTGGAGAAGAGGGAGCTAAGGGGCAAATTTTAGTTGGTGTCTCCAACCACCTAATAAGGAGTTATAGAGAAGACAAAGACAGATCTTCATCAGAGATGCACTGCAAAAGAACATGAGACAAGAGCCACTGAGTTGCAGCGGGAACATTTAAAGTAGATATAAAGGGGGTAAATGTACAGTGAAATGGTCAAGCACTGGAAGAGGGTCCCAGAGAAGTGAGGCAATCTCCATCCTTGAAGAGATTCAAAACTCATCTGGGCAGGGCGTCGAGCAATTAACCCTGCTGTCAGGTGCTGTTGGATCAGATGATTTCCAAAGGTCCCTTGCAACAAAAATCATGCTGTGAATCTATTTTTCTGAAATTATTGTGGTTTGTTTGTTGGGTTTTTTTCCTAGGATTTATTTCTGCTGCTTATAGGATGGATGAAAACTTGACTTGAAAAATTCCCTTGGCTGCACTAAGGCAGTGGGACTCTAAGCCAGTACTGGAAGATAAAAATCCTTAGGCACAAGTAGCTGTTAAGTGCCCTTATGTGATTCATAATGTATAAAATTAGATCACTCTGCTTTTGCACTCTTATAAAGCGTGTGCTCTGAAGATAGGAGCTATTTCATACCCCTTGTCTGTAGATGGTATATAAAGAGTGCCTGGTTTCCCATTAATCTGGGACAATTCACATAAACCTCCATACCCTGTGTGGTGTCCTGTCCTTTCAATAGGAGTTTACGACACCAGAGAGGCAGAGTCTCCAAGTGCAGATATCTTCCTGATGCTGTCTGTTAGTTTCCAGCTCAGTGCTGGAAACCCAGTCACCATCTGGACATTGTGGGTAGCCGGCAAAGAGAACAAGATGATCAGAGCTGCATCCTTCTTAAATTATTTTTCTATGCTATTTGACTTTCCTAAAAGCTGATGGCTTTGTGTCTGGCTCTCCTCACTTCTATGTTATTTAAATCAGAAGCATTAGCCTGGCTGTGTTTATTTTCTTGCCTTCTGCCCAGAGCTGAATTCCAAGAACCATCACAAATGAAAAAATCTGTTAAATATCTGGATTAAATATCTGTCTATGTCTAGGGTGTAGATGGATGATCTAGGGTATAGATGGAAGACGTGCCCATGGGAAGAGCACAGGAGCAGGAGTGCACATCAAATCCCAAATCCCATCAAAACCAAGAAGAGGTTTGCAACAGTTTCTAATGACAAATGTCAGCTAGACTTGATGAAGTTTGTGCCAGAAATCATTGTCTGAAACTGCTCTTCCAAGAGGTCCAATTGTAGCACATCCTCAGAGCTGAGCATGTACTCACCTATCAACCTGAGTCTTGGGCCAAGCCTGTTCCCCACCTAACGTGTGTTCATGGCAAAGCTGCTGGGGATTTCTGCAGAATCAGGATCAGCCTCTTACATGGCAGCTCACTGCTAAGTAAACGTAGACCGGGTTACTAGCTTGCCTCTGAGGGTTAATGGGGATTTATGTCCTGTTTGGAGAACTAGCTGTAGGAATCTGACGTCCTTTCATAGTTTCTCTGATGTGTTTTTCTCTGCATGCATGTGTAAAAGGCACTTGCCTTTTATTGTTTATTGAAATGAGTTTACTAGACATTGCTTATGCAGCATTTTTGTGATCTTTTTCATGAAAGATGCTATATAAATGGGGCTGGATTGGACTGGATTCAGTGAGTCTAAGAGCTTGCCAGAAATTTATTGCTGTTTGACTCCAGTGACCAAGTATCAGCACAGCAGCCAGCGAGCAAGCGTGGCTCCTTGCAGCACTGCTCTGGCTCTCCTTCTATACTGAAATGTAATTTATTACTTTCTATCTCACATGGATATTTGGTAGGAAATTGGAGCTACAAAATGAAGAGTCACGGAAGTTTCAAAAAATCCAAGAGACAGGACAGATGTGCTGTGATTAGTCCTGTACTCTGGCTCACCTTGGGTTAGATAAATAATTGAATGTGTGCCATCAGCAAGACATACTATTTACAGACTTGGAAGGAAATTTGGCTTGCAGTCCTCTAATTGGAAATCAGAAGTGGTGGAAGGAAGACTTTTGCTCACTTTTCATCTTTAAATCTCAAAGTGGTGGGTTATTTTTAAACACAGGCTCAATCTTGGATCATTTCAATTGAGATTTAGAAGGCTACTTGTTCTTAGAAATGACAATATATTTATGAGGATGCATGATAGTTTGCCACTTCATTAGACTATGTAGTAAAGCCAAACAGTGCTATCTTTGTATATAATTAATTTTTTTTCTTCCCTTCAAATTTCGCACCTGTCAAACTTGAATTTCATTCTGCAAAATCCTTCACCTGTGAAACTAAACAAAATCATTTTCTTGGTACAATGCCAGAAAATAAAAGAAATTTGTAAGAGAAGACAGCAAGGCAAAGCTGACAGTGTGTATATAAAGCTGAGTTTAAGCAGATGAGAACAGTCAAGAGTCTTTTATTTAATCATTCTGCTATTTTTGACATACTGTCCAGTGATAAACCACATGAGCATTCCCTTGCACGAAGAAAAAAAAAAAAAAGAAATTAAAATCCAAGAGAGAGGGGAAGAAAGGACAGTCCAGCACTGAAGGAATCACATATGTCATTTTGAGGATGATGTTCACATGCATGTAAAATATCCAACAAATGACTTTTCCAGTGGCAGTAGGGGTAATTACCTTTTTGAAGTTATATAATATTCTCCTTCTGAGATTTTCCTTCTTTGCTTAGAGAATATTCACAGGCAGATTTTTTCTTGGACATTTTTGGACATTGGTATGCTGAGATACAAGCACTGATGGTTACCAGTGCCACCAGCTGGTCTGTGCTACAGAAAAATGTGCTGATTAGTCTGTGTCTAGTCACAGAATCACAGAATGACAGAGGTTGGAAGGCACCTCTGAAGATCATTTAGTCCAACCCCCCAACCAAAGCAGGTTCACCTAGAGCAGGTTACACAGGAACGTGTCCAGGTGAGTTTTTAAAGTCTCCAGAGAAGGAGACTCCACAGCCTCTTAGCCTGTTCCAGAGCTCCATCACCCTCACAGTAAATAATTTTCTCCTCATGTTGAGGTGGAACTTCCTGTGTTCAAATTTATGCCCGTTGCCCCTTGTCCTATCACTGGGCACCACTGAAAAGAAACTGGTCCCATCTTCCTGACACCCCCCCTTCAGATATTTATAAACATTGACCGGATCCCATCTCAGCCCTTCTCCAGGCTAAACAGCCCCAGGGTTCTCAGCCTTTCCTCAGCACAGAGATGTTCCAGTCCC